>JAVTVY010045696.1:0-20082 GCA_036873755.1 Hanleya hanleyi | reverse complement strand
AAGTTTGTTGGAAAATAAAAATTTGCCAATCCACTTGGTTGCCAAGCATAAATGTAGGATTGACGACATAATTCTCTTTCGGTGCGAACCAAATTGCCATTTAAATGGAAAATCTCAATTATCTGACTTGACGTCAAAACCTCCATAACCATTAATTATCATGATTAAACTTTTTTCCATTGAACTCTTATGTGCCATCACCCTAGGGCTTTAGATTTCACTAAACAACGTGTTTGATTTCCTTGAAATTTGGGTATAATGATCTTGCAAGATAGGCAAAGGACTGACAAGATTTTGGTGATGTTGGCGAAATCATGGAGGCACGTTTTTGCATCTCAAAATAAGATTTTTTTTCTCACAAAAATGGAAATTTACTTCTTCGAATCAAGGAAAAGTAATTCTATTTTGCTGAACATGAATATAACATTCCCAGTGTTATATTTCACATCCCTTGTAAGCCAAATGACTATTTTTTTAAATACGTAAAATAAATACGTGAAATTTTCCTGAATTGAGTCCAACATCTACCTTCCCCAGGCCACATCTGTGGATTTTGCTTCATGTAGTTTCATGATATTGTTCATCATTGGGTGGCACTATAGACAGAAAACTTATATATCACAATTTATTGGCATTTCATGAAGTTTATTATAGTCAGACAAATGATTTCAAAGGACTGAAAGCATTAAAATTGAAGGGCCACCTCCCATACGGATTTTGCAGCCCATCAACATAATGCTTGATTTATGTCTCATTATACATTCTTTTTTATAATTCCCAATTTTCTACGGTTTAAAAATGGATTGAAAGGACATTGGTGCTGTAGTGCTGGCATATACGTGTGTCAGTGGGGTATTGGCAGCTAAATATATCTAAATCTATGCTACATCAGCCCCTGCTTACACATAACTAAAATACAGTCAGAGAAAATGTGCTGCCATCAGTATGGTGTGATAATGTATGGAGAATTGCAAGGATGCAAGTGAGCTTGAATAGCAGGGCATTTTGGTCAAATAGACTACCTTGACACTGATACCTTGCATGCCTACATATTGTGTGCCTGATTGTTGACCATTCACGTGATAAAACCTTTATTGGTGGACTTATTGCATAATGCACTTTACATAAGTGGACTAGTAGACTGCTTGTGTCAACAAAGTAAACACTTCCTTTCCGGAATCGGTGCTATTTCTCTCTCCATTACTGATACAATGTATAGTTTGATCCTGTTCATTGGTATGGCTATCCCAATTACATTTCTTTAGTCTCCAGTGCCTGTGAAGCCCTGGACTTCCAGATGTCTGAAGATGCATTCTGGCCAATTTTCAATGAATAAAATCACAATTATCACTCAGTTAATGCTCAATATTTTTGTTTTATGTGGAGGTCCCCAGAATTTATTTGAAATTTGATATGTGAAATGGCACATAGGCCTACCGTTGCATTTTGACAGCATAGTTACCACTGTTGATAACTATTTTTTAGATTTTTGAAGTGCAACTTCTACATCCCTGCTATATGGCACGCCACACCCGGGAACTTGTTGCATGCTTATCTAATTTAAGTAAAATTGTGTGTTCTGTGCATTTTGACAGAATATTTAGACTTATAAGATAATATGTAATGATGCCCCAAAAGGAACTGAACTGTCCATGTCATCTGTCTGTCCGTCTCATTGCCTATCTGTCTCTCTGTCTGTCCATCGTTCGTGTCATACCACCTTTGCAACTGGTGATGGATCAGAAGCCTAATGATAATGACTGACCTTCACCTGTTTTATCAAGGTCAAATTTAGCATTTGTAAAACTTTTTAAAGGAGTGAAGATAGCCTCTCAAAATTCATAATACTTCTCCAATTGTCGACTGACTAGAAGCCTATCCCAGGTGACAACCTAGTTTTTCAAGGTTATATACTGTATTTTATTGTATAACATGAAATATAGCTAGGCTTTCTAAATTGATACCACATATGCAACTATGATGGACCTGAAGTGTATGAATATGACTGACGTTTTTCAAGGTCAAAAACTATGTTAAGTCACATGTCAACTGCCAACATACACTTCAAATCCAACATTGTCATCATTGTTGTGACTGTGGTTGTCTTCCAGACCATTCTAGGAAATTTTGCATGTGTTGCAACAACCTCATGCTTCAACAGTCTCATGCTTGAACAGTAATTTAAACATGAGGCACCAGAGGTGCTAGAACCCCTCAGCTCTGTACACGCTTAAAACTAAGTGTCGAAACCTACTCGTAAAGTGTCGCAATAACCCTTTAAGTGTGTCCACAGGGACAGCACTTTAAAGTGCAGTCCCTGTGGACACACTTAAAGTGTTATTTCAACACTTTACAACACTAGTTTTAAGCGTGTAATATTCTGGAAAAAATGATCAGTTATATCACGAGTTTGTGTACATGTGGCAGAGCAGTGTGATCAACAGTTTATTGAGCTGCCTCACTAAATGCCATATTGTACATGTAAGCAGCGTTTTGTTCGTTTTTTTTTACATTTTTGCTTCTAAGCGCCCAGAACTATATTTTATAGTAGACTACTGGTTTGTTTAACACTTGGCAATTCAGCTTTCCATTAAAGTCTACTATCGTAATTATCGCCAACCAACGTTTTGAATCTCCAATTATAAAGGCAAACAACAGAGCAGAAGGACGATGGATGCAAGCTACTTTATTCAGAACAGAAACCCAACTATTAAGGCAAGGTTTACTGATAATTTTATCCACACAGGCCACTAAAAATCTTCCCTCCCTACCCAGATTTATTGAAAAAAATGATGCTAAACAGGAAATGTTTTTTATTACCAACCAGCCTAAAGCTTTGCTTATTGTCAGTAGAATTTGACCAAAGCATAATTAATAATAAAACTTATTTTAGAAAAAAATTATAAAATGATTCCACTATATCAATAACCCAAAAGATACAAAAGGCACACCTACAAAATACATTCTGTACTGGATAGAAGTTTTGAGCACCTGCCTTCAGTAGTTTTCAAGATATGGAATGTTAACTAAAATGGTACGGACAGACAGACAGACGGACCCACAACAATACCCCTATGCCCATTCGGGCTGAGGGGTAAACACATTCTCTATCAGCTGAGCTGTTGAAACACTCAGCTTTGCCAAGCTCTGACATACCGCATCAATGTCGGAATATGGGTACCTTGACAGAGTGATAGATCACACAACCAGTGAAGGTTCTCCATTTACATTGAATGTCGTTATTGCCAAAGTACTATTAGCAGCACTTTATAACAACAATAATTCGCTGACTTACAGTGAGAAATTATTGTGAAAGGTATTTTTTTTTTTTTGGCATTTTTATTTGCTGGCATCGTTTCAGATAGAATACAACAGACTAATTCATGCAATCAGGAATGAAAAGGGGGTTAGAATCTTTTTGTTCAAACTTTCGTAGGAAAAATAAAAATGGCAATTTGAAATTTTATTCTTATTCGATTTTTACCCCTCGGCCAAAATTTGGCCGAAGGGTATTGCCGTCGTCATGTACGTCCGTCCGTCCGTCTGTCCGTCCGTCTGTCCGTCTGTCCGTCACACCTTTCTCGTTACCAAGATATCTTCAGAACGACTTACCCTAGGCACACGAAACTTGCAGTGCACATCCGTATGCTTGTGACCCAGAACCCTATTGAATCTGGACCTGATTGGTTAGAAACTTTGGTGGCCATCTTTAATTTATGCGAAACCATCACAGCTTTCTTGTTACCAAGATATCTTTAGAACGACTTACCCTAGGCACCCCAAACTTGCACTGCACATCCATATGCTCATGACCCAGAACCCCATTGAATCTGGACCTGATTGGTTCGAAACTTTGGCGGCCATATTTAATTTATGCGAAATCATTAATCTTGTGTATCTTAGGTACCATTTCTCTGTTCAGTGTGAAACTTGGTATAGATCATCGATGCATCAAGAAACTTCAAAGGAATGACCAAACCAGTTTCCCTGATTCGGTGAAAACCTTGGCGGCCATCTTTAATTTATGCAAAATCTTCATTGATATATATCTCTGATACCATTCAAGTGTTCTATACGAAACTTGGTATACAGCATCGATGTATCAAGAGATCTGCAATGTATAGCCACATCAGTTCCTCTGAGTGGCGGGAAGGATGGGCGGCCATCTTTAATTTATGCAAAATCATCAATGATCTCTATCTCTGATACTGTTCGAGTGCTCGATGTAAAATTTGGTATATATCATCGAAGCATCAATAGACTTACGACAGTTCTGGCGTTTCTGATTGGGCGGAACCTTGGCGGCCATCTTTAATTTATGCAAAATCTTCAATGATATATACCTTTGATACCATTTCAGTGTTCTATATGAAACTTGGTATCCAGCATCGATGTATCAAGAGACTTGCAATGAATAACCACATCGGTTCCTCTGAGTGGCGGGAAGGATGGGCAGCCATCTTTAATTTATGCGAAATCATTAATGATCTATATCTCTGATACGGTTCCAGTGCTCGATGTAAAATTTGGTATACATCATCGATGTATCAATAGACAGTTCTGTTTTTTCTGCTTGGGCGGAAACCTTGGTGGCCATCTTTAATTTATGCAAAATCTTTAATGATGTTTATCTTTGATACCATTTCAGTGTTCTATATGAAACTTGGTATACAGAATCTATGTATCAAGAGACTTGCAATGAATAACCACATCAGTTTCTCTTGAGTGGTGGGAAGGATGGGCAGCCATCTTTAATTTATGCGAAATCATTAGGGATCTCTATCTCAGATAATTTTCAAATGTTCGATGTAAAATTTGGTATACATCGTCGATGCATCAACAGACTTATGTAATGAATACCGGTTTCTCTGATTGGACGGAAACGTTTGAGGCCATTTCTAATGGCAAAATTTTTCATAATCTGTATATTTGTTACTTGACTGCTTGGTGTTCCTGAAGTCTTGTTTTAAATTGAATACATTATGAATGGCTGGCGCCCAGAGCCGAGGGGTTTTCAGATGCGCAGCTTCGTATTTAATTTCGGGTCCGTGAAACACAAAATAAAGTTGGTGTTGCCTCACACTGGGTTTCGCCCATTGGTAAAGAAATCCCTTCTCAGAGGCACTACTACCAGGGATGATTCCTGATTGCTCATCCCCCAGAGGTATGTGCTCCACCCTCTGTCCCATCCTAAAAAAAATTGCCACACCTAATAGGCGGTGTGCCCAAATTGGGGAGAGCTAAAGCCCTGTGAGTACCAAATTATGTGTTAAATTATGTGCTTTGACGTACCCCCCGTAATGCGTTTGCACCCGTCAACGCCACCAACGCCCGAAACGCCCGAAACGCCCGCAAGCGACCACAAACGCCCGCAAACTCTCGCTAGCGACCGCTAACGCCCGTTTAGTCTCACAAACGCCCCTAATGCGTTGGCACCCGTCAACGGCACCAACCCCCGCAAACGCCCGCAAGCGACCGCAAATTTCCCGCTAGCGCCCGCAAACATGCGATGACGCCCGCAAGCGCCCGCTAGCGCCCACTTAGTCCCGCAAACGCCCGCTAGCGCCCACAAACGGCCGCTAGAACCCGCGGGCGCTAGCGGGAGTTTGCGGGCGCCAGCGGACGCTTGCGGGCGTTGGTGGCGTTGACATGTGCCAACACATTACGGGGGTACGTCAAAGCATTACACCGTGATGGCTTATCAACCAATCGGATAGGACACCATCCATGCATAGCGGAAGTTGTTCCTCTCGGTGTATAGATGACGCTGCGACAATCCTTCAAAAATACAATCCTATAAGAAAGACTTGCACACTTATCCTTTGTAGCTCAGCTTTGAATGTAACCGATCGTTCTCCAGATACCACGATATGATTAGACATCGGAAGAATATCCATGGGTACGAAAACACCGACGAGGTCTCTAATGTAGACAGTGAGAGTCTACGCGTTGTACGGATACTGAGAGCTCATCCTCTGGCGATGGCAGTGATGAAAACTCATTCTCTGACCCGAACAGCATTAGCTCATCCCAGAAAAGCGAACGCTTGTGTGATCCAGACACTAACGACGGGGAGCCGTCATTTTGGGATCGCATTGTGGATAAGGCTATTGACACACACGCCGCTGTTATCCAGACAGATGGATAGGATCAAGAGACCTTACAGAAGGCGTATATCAATGTGCAACCCAAAATCATAAAAACTGCAATGGCTCTGTACGAGAAATATACCTGGATTCCTCTTGAAATTAATAGAGATCCTAAGCATAGGGCCATCCTGAAAACCAAGAGATTATTGGGTTACCGCCCAGAGAGGCCCTAAAAAATGCTATAAAGATGCGAACAGCTGTTCAAGGACATGTTGCCCTCGGACTCTCCCGGATTGGTAGATTGTGAGTCTGATGAGGAAGGAGGGCTCATTCTTACTGGATAATAATGAGAACAGAAAAACTGACGGTGATTTACGAAGCTTTTTGTCGAATGCTGGAATGAAGAAATAAAGCGAAAAGATGTCGGAGATGACCGAAGATGAACTTCAAGAATGCATGAACAACAGCGCGATTAAGACTGATATCACTCTAATTTTATGACTTGTAAACATACCCAACGCGGCTCCCCAGATTGGGTACGACGTAACATTGGGGACAATAAAATATATAAAATATAAAATATAACTTGTGAACGTGTTGATCACTCTCTCTTTCTCTCTGATGTCGACGGGCGTTGAGACGTGCGTTTGCGGGCGCTAGCGGGCCCAAGCGGGTGTTAGCCTTTACTAGCAATTAACGCTTCGTCGAACACAATACAATAGCCATTATATTGTGAGCGATCATTACCAATGTTCACTGTATGTATACTGTACTGTATTGTAAATCAATGCGAGTGCATTGGTGACTTACACAATAGTATATGTGGTTCGATAAATAACATGTCCAAACTTGTTAAAGGAGCAATTAACGCTCCACCGAATGCGATACAATAGGCATTATAGTGCGGGCGATCATTAACAATGCACGCTGCATATATACTCTGTGAGGGTATTGTAAATCGATGCGAGTGCGTTGGTGACTAGCACAACAGAAAGAGCTGTCCGAAAAATGACATACCCGGACTTGTATAGAGCGGGTAATTATTTGCAATTAATGCTTCGCCGAACATGATACAATAGCAATTATACTGCGAGAAATGATTAACAATGCACATTCTATATGATCTGTAAGGGTATTGTAAATCGATGCCGGTGCATTGGTGACCATCACAATAGAAAAAAGCTGTTAGATTAATGACCCAAACTTACATAGAGCGGACAATAGGAGCAATTATCGCTTCGTCGAACATGATACAATGACCATTGTACTGCGGGCGATCATTAACAATGAACACAGTATGTATACTCTATAATGGTATTCTAAGTCGATGTGATCGTCAGCAACACAATGCACTGCCCGATGCATAGAGGTGAATACCGTTGTGGTGAATATATTAAATGAACATTGGTGCCAATCTCCCATATAATGATCAATACAATAGCTGTACAATGGATGAAGAGAAATGGAGAAAGAAATGGTACTCGGGTAATTCTTATTATCTTATTATCAGTACACTGGCGCCCTTGGCGCAATTACACGATAATTATCTCGGTGACCATCAATTATTCTCCTATTTCTCCGCCCGTCTTCATTACTCATAATTATTCATCATGAACCCTAATCACTCTTAATTATTCATTATTACCGCCTAATTGCAATTCGACACGTCTGCTCTTCCTTTGACACGTCTGCCTCAATTATCCCTAATAACCACTTAATCCAGTATCCATAACTGCTCCTTAATTACACCTAATTACCGCCTAATTATCCGTAATTGGCCCCATTTTAGGTGACGCCCCCTGTTGGAAGTGACGTCATCGCCGGAAGTGACGTATGCAGATCCATCCAACCCATCAATCCATCGATACTCCGGATCCACTATTGGTGAACTCTCTTTTTAACCTCTACTTGTAGGGAAGTGTCGATTAATGTTGCATTCAGTTCGAGTATTTTCATGATGGCGAAGAAAAGCAGGAGAGTCCAGAAGATGTAACAGGTCTTTGTATTGGGAGCAGGATTTACACTGAAGAATGGTTCTCTATTGAGCGTCAACTTACACCACCGATAATTCATTGGACTACTAATATGGCGTATATATCTGTTATGAGCCTGATATACACGTATGTGTAAGTATGTGTTAAAGAATGGACCTTATACAGCGTCAACATACAGCCCCGATATTCCATTGGAATACAAATATGGTCAATATGTCCGTTATGGGCCTAATAATTGTAAATACATGTTAATGGGACATAACTCTTGTGTTCTCTGTTACAAGAATACAAACATTTGTCTGCCCCACAACGTGAATTACACCGATCCGTCTTGCAAAAAGTCAGTTTGACCTCCGAAGACTACCGACCAATCTAGCAAAACAAGAAGTGATGTCACAAAAACCAGTAACAGAGAGTAGCTTAACATTGAAGTGGCTGAGGGAGTATTAAATGTAGGATTGACTTCTAAGATAAACTGAAAGTGACGTCACAAATGTCAGTGGCCACAAACTGGAGGTGATGCCACAAAAATGACTGGGGTGTAAATTAACATTGGAGTAAATTAACATTGAAGTGACTGGGGAGTATTAAAGGTAGGATTGATGTTTATGTTCAAACTGAACTGACTGTGACATGACAAATGTAAATTTGACCTCCGGAGATTACCGACCACTCTAGCAGAACCGGAAGTGATGCCACAAAAAACAAGTGACTGGAGCCTAAATTAACACTGCAGCGATTGGGTGAGTAAATTAACGTAGAAGTGAATGACGACTACTTTTTGTCGGCGGAAATGTGACCTTATCACCGCGGCTGTCTGGACCGCCTCGTCGCGGAGGAATACCGCAATGGTGAAAGGGCACGGCACTATAGCGGCCATGACCTTTTCCGGAGATTACCGGAGTTCAAGGTGAAGAGAAATCAAGTGAAAAAATGCGAAAGTAATGATATGCAGAAATGAAAGATTAATTGGTCAATTGTTGCATCTTTTCTGCTACTGACGTCTATGTGAATACATGATTGTATATCTTCTACATTGATATGACGATTGGGGTGATTTTTCGGCGTTGAATTATTTTCTATATATGTTGATCTGTCACGTGCTAACACTCGGTGATCTTATACACAATAATACTGTTCGAGTCCTCCAACATCTAGGTATGGCTTGCGAAGAGGGTTTTCCTTTGTTGAAACTACAAGGGTCAATTGACTTCCCCGCAACAACATATACGGGTTATATTCGAGGTATCACGTGATCAAAGTCTTTACAAATTATATGTACGTCATCAAACATTCACACTTGATTCTAATACACTGTCCTCCGCCTTACCTGCCCTATTACCCCGTAGTTGACCTGCCTTGAAACGAAAAGCAACTCCAAGTAGGGAGTTTTCTTCTCTATTATTAGAAAATCATCAGTGGTTCCAATGGATTACCTGCCTTGCCCGTCATCGTACCTGATGTTTTGTCCGCCTTACCCGCCATATTACATACGTGTTTACCTGCCTTACAACCTCCTTACCCGTGGATTTATCTGCTGGTTTACCCCCATTACCCACGATGATGTCACTGCTTTCTGCTCTTGCTCATGTGTAGCAGAACCGGAAAATTTGTGGCTCAAATGATGGCATATTCCCCCTTTGGAGATCCCATTTGCAGATAAAAGTTACTTAATTCCCCTTGGTGTCCCAGGTGGTGCTGCTCCTCGCATGCGCGCTCGAGCTCGTTCTCTGTTTTTTCTCTGCACGACATACCAGTCAGACGTGTTTGTAAGGAGTTCCTGTATACGATTAGTTAAAGACGTAACCTAGGGTTATTTTTTCGATTTTCGTGTATTGCTATTTGTAGTCGGTATGTCTGATATTTTTCACCCCGTCAATCAGGAGACTGTGTGAATCTTGTCATTTTCTGGCGGCTTAAAGACAACTATTCATGTTGGTTTTTTTCTTTCCAATTTACTGGCAAACTACTGTCCCCGAGTGCCTGATTTGGGATGACATCGTTTAGCTGCGGTACGCCAACGCTAGACGTAGAGTCCTCTTAAAAACGGCGAGCGACTGGAAGAAGAGTGTATTCGACGGCAAGGCAACTGGAAAGACTCTTCTTCATGAAATGTACCATCGTCGCTAAAACCAGGGATATATCTATCCTAGATATAGCCCCTGGTACGCTTGGGCAATGTATCGCGATCAACGACAACACAGCGGTAGATGTCAGCCAATGAGCAAAAGCAACATATTGACCAATCAGATCACTTAAGTACCGCGACCATGGCGACCGTGACAACAGATTCGAAAACACCATAGCTTGTGCGATATCCAGTGGCAGATGAACATGCGCCTTTTCAGCAACCATGAACATTAATAAATATAAAGGAAACATAGTTTAAAACAAAATCTATTTGAAGAGAAAATAAACCCATTCATCTTCCATCAAACATCCAACAAGCCAGGCAAATGAAGTTAACAATGAAACTTTAAAGGCGGCCCGCGATCTCAGTGTATCCGACCTCACCTTCTCACTGAAGGACTTGAATTGGGTTGAAACGCACGGAATTCTATAAAATTTCACTGGTCTGTCAATTAATATTTTATTGTTATGCGTGCTTGGATTAAATATTTTACATTCGGTATCAGCGAAGAGTTTAGCAACGAAAGTAAAACCCAAACGTATTTTACCATCAGCGCAGTTTTTCTAGGTCACGTAACTGGAATGTGGGCGGAACGCGGTCTGTTATGCAAGTTGGTCAAGGGTTCGCCTTTGGTTCACAAATAGAAACCGCGACGTCGTGAAGATGGAAATGTACACGGACTGACAGCGGATCTGGGATCCCCGACGGCACCGTAAAGACAGACAGCGGACCCGGGATTCCGGCGGACCCTGGATCCATGGAGGTGCCGTCAAAAGATTAACAGCGGACCCGGGATCGACCCAGTCAACGCTTCCCCGTGCTTATCGGTTAAGCGAAGACAGAGTCAGCCCGGTCATCTCCCGTGGAAAAGGTCCGGGAAAGCGGAAGAAAACCCAGGCAAGCCAACCAGTGTACCAAGCCCGGTATACCAGCACACGGCCTGGCCTGGCCCGGCCTCTGCAGTCCACAATAGTGGAGTTCATCATACAGCCAAGACCGGTACACCAGCCCACGGCCTAGGCTGGCCTCCAGAGCCCGCAACAGTGGAGTTCATCAAACAGCCAAGCCCGGTACACCGGCACACGGCTTAGCCTGGCCTGGCTTCCGGAGTCCACAACAGCGGAGTTCATCAAACAGCTTAAAGTCTGGCAGCCCGCTATTCTACCCGAATTTAGTCCACAGCCGGGACCCAGCTATCGGCGATCTCCAGACCCCGCCTCATCTGATCTGCACCCCGCTAACCGGCAAGCCATCTTCCCGGAGTTGGGAGGTTCTCGGTTTACCGGGGATATGGATAACCATCACCACGGAACACATCGACACCGCTCCCTGGTACGCTGGCATATCCGTGTCTGGGTCCCACACATGGACACCGGGAGACGGTCCATCAACACGGGAAGTATGGAAGCCAGGACTCGGCCCATCAACACTGAAAGTATGAAAGCCTGGACTCGGCCTATCAATATGGAAAGTATGGAAACCAGGACTCGGCCCGTAAACACTGAAAATGTCCTACCATAAGGAACCAGTCATGTTTTCAGAATCTACCAAGCCAGAGTTTCGGTTCACTACCCCAAGGGTTTCTGATATCACAGACTCCCACCGCATCGACCAGATAATGCGTGAGGGTTACAGAAGAGCCGGATCAGACACTAAGCTGGATGAAGATCGATCCAACTGGAGGAAGGTTTACGGTATCGAACCTTTCCATCCACATCTACCAAGAGAAAACGAGTGACTGCTGCTTCTGCACTCACCCCTTCACAGCACGCCACCGGTACGCCCATAGCATCCTGTGTCGTATCACTGGAATGAGCTTCCATATTTACGACCTTTCCAGCGAAACCACCGGTTCCTGATCGGGACCTGGATCAGGTACTGAAGTCTACCAAGCCACCACCTCTGGTATTACCACCGAAGCAAGTCTACCAGTTGCAAGCCATGTTACTGGCCATACATCGGATTACCTCCTCGCAGACTGGTTTATTATGGCGACTTCTCACCTCATCCTCTATGAAGAGAACATCCAATCAGACGGTTCCGTTCATTTATCAGCGGTCCAGGAAAACTTGTTGGAAGGCTTCATCGACACCCTTAACAAAGAAAATGCCGACGTTATGGAGGCCGGAGCCATCTCATACACATCACTGACACTTTTGAATATGCCATTGAAAAAGTAATGCCTGGTATCCAGGAAAAGCGAACTTCACGTATCATGAGTATGACGACACGGCAATGGAGCAAGTCAGTATCGAAATCCAGGACTGTGGACATCACGACCAAGCCAAGACTCAGTGAATCAAGGTCCAGACTCGTCATCCATTTCTCGCCCGCAGGCCAAGTCCTCTCAAGCCAAGGGTCGTGGAGGAAAACCTTGCTATGATCACTCCTCTGTCAATCATCATCCTATCACCCCATGCAAACTACCAGATTTTCAACAGTTCCATCCCGTCGTCGGGGGTCGTTTACACAAGTAATGGACGAATTGGGAACTTATTACCTCTCTGTCCTGTAAGAGCCATTCGCCATTATCTACATTGCACAGATCCAGCAAGGGGATTCATACGCCTATTATTCTTATCACTACATCCGACGGCGACATCCGATATCACCAAGAATACGATTGCATCCTGGTTGAAAAAGACGATACACTGGGCGTATCAACTTGCTATATATGCCCCTCCTCTTCTAGCTTTAGTATCTTCACACAAGATTTGAGCCATCGCCACTTACTGGACCCTCTGGTGGAACCTGTCGCTAGATGATATAGTCCAGTCCTGCGCATGGACAGCCAACTCAACTTTTACCATTTTCTATTTACGAGACATATCCGCCCAGACTGAGAGGGTGACAATGATGGGACCTGTAGAAGCGGCCCAGCGCACTAGTGTTCACGTAAAAAAAGGGGGGGGGGGGGGGGGGAACAACACCACCGGCCAGACCAGCAAGCAAGCAAGTTCTAAACCTGCGGTGAGTACCACTAACAACTATCGGACGCCAAAGGATTTCACAGAGCGGTCAAGACGGCAACAGCAGCATGATCAGCTGTCGGACTTGGGGCCGGTATTTACATACCCGTCTTATTTCCGTCTTATTGGTTGATCTTTGATATCCCTACGCTCTCTCACGACATGGGAGTTTACTAGAGTAATTCAGTGTACCAGATCTAAAGATCACGGGTGGTTTACGCTACATCTCGAGCCGGGAAATACAATTACAAGCGTCTAGTCCGTCATTCATAAATCAGTCGTGGTCCATTAAAGAATATCCGCGTCCATAATCCAAAGACCTATTCCTTATTCCATATAACAGTATTAGCACCAAAAGACAATCATAGTATACATAAACAAAGGCTAGTTTCCTGCAAGAGAGAAGCGGTCAACAGTTTTCAATGATACCGACAAGACATCATGATGTTCCAAAAATATAAAATCCGTATCGCTGATCAGTATTCTTAATCCATAATAATCGTTGTAAAGTCGTCACCTAGAGAATGATGTATCTCAGTCACGCTTTGATAGTGACTGTTCATATGAGCACCATGAGGATCTTGAAGTACATGGGTTCATACGGCCCCTAGCCAGGGTTAACCGAAATTAGACACAAGTTAGGAAACGTAACGCCATAGATCTTGCACGCTACGCTCGTATTTTGCTATCAGCATGCGATATGTATCGCCAAATTTGAGAAACTTTGAGTGAAGGCGCTTGGTGGAATAGCCGTTTTATAAGTTTCTGCAACAATGCTTTGTGACGTTGATTAAAATCGTCACATTTAACACAGGATCTAGCAAATGCTACTAGGCGAGATATGTATACGCCATATGCAGGTTCCACTGGAATATTACTGTCCAGAAAGGGATAGTTTACGATGTCGAAATTGTAATCTTCTCTTTTGTCATAAAGTCGACGAGAGAGAATGCACGCTTCATTTTTATAGAGATATAGATCTAAATATGATGTGCCTGTAGGGCAATCTGTAGTTTCCTTCAAATCCGGTGAAGGTGGATATATCCTTCGTTGCGTCATTTATATAGCGATTATCCACAGCGAGAAGATCGTCTATATAGCGTTTGGTGAATGAGAAGGAATGGGCTTTCTGGATCGGTTTTTGAAAGCGCCTGCATATAGTCTTATTCATAAGAGAACAGATACAGGTCAGCCAACAGGTGTGCACAATTAATACCCATTGAAATACCTATATTTTGCTGATATATTGTGTTGCCAAATTTCACATAGATATTTTTGATGAGAAATTCAAGCTACTCTATGAACAAAGAAACATCCCATGAATGATATCTCTTGTATGTAATAGGGCTAAAGAATGTTTTATGGCTTCCAACATTAATATATCTACGATCAGTTTTCTTGAACACAGATACGATTAACGAACTTAGACGAGATCCTGATGCAGGATTGTAGTCTAGAGAATCGAGAAATGTCTGTACGGTATGTGACCTTTAGCATCAAGTTCTTCCATAAGACATTTTGAGTTTTTCAATATCCACGAGCGTCCCAACCTCCACTGTTAGGAGTCTGGCATCAGTGATAGCAGGTGTAGATTTGAGAGAGAGAACGAGATCGAGCGCGCATGCGCGGAGCAGCACCACCTGGGACACCAAGGGGAAGTAACTTTTATCTTCAAGTGGGATATCCAAAGGAGGAATATGGCATAAGTGATAGCAGGTTTGATTTGATAACAAATATGAACATTGTTTTTAAATGTTTTATTTTTACACTACTAGTTATACGAGATGTATTTCCCGGTTGCGTAAAAGAAGTGATATCATTCTATACTCGAGTATGAACAGATATGACCGAGTGCTGCCAGCTAGTACTGTGCTGCCAGCTGCCAACTATATCCGGATACTAATAATATTAGGTATGTTCGCTGCTGGCAAATCAAAGTGATTAACCTTTTAATAATGTGTGTTGTTGCATTCAGAACTGTGTAATATGAGGGAAAACAAAGAAAAAATATAGGTTGGTGTGCATTTTTTTGCTGCGGGCAACGTTAAGTAGACTGACCCATACCCCATTTGATAACCCCGAAAACAGGGAATAGCCCTAGTTTTGAAGCATATTCATGAAAAATTCATATAAATATCATTTAACTTTTTCTTATCTTCTGACTGTTTTCAGATAATCACAATATCTATCAAAATTTATCAAATTGGGTGGATGTTGCTGTGCAAAATTCTCAGCTAGAATGCTTTTATAAGCAATCCCCATCACTTAACCTAGGGAAGAGAGAAAAACAGGCAAAATGGCTGCCAAAGCCAAAAATCACCAGCGGACATCCTTAAATCTAATAAACTGGACCACCGCAGAATTTGTAGAAACTTGTGGTCCGCCGTTCACACGGATATGTTAAACTGGACAAAAAAAAATTGGTGATGTGTACCAGGCTTAAAGCCTAACTCTAACCCTGCTGGGTCCTAAAATGAACCCGTAACCAGTAATATTGATTTTACTATAATTTTTGTTAACAACATCCAAAATTAGATATCCGCTTTGACCCTTGAGTTGCCGCTCCGGCATGAAACCTATGCTGGTTGTTTTTTTAACAAAAACATACGTCTCCCCCATCCTCCCACCCTGCCTTGAATGGGCACATTATTTAAGGGAAAGTGCTATAAAATGAATGCAATAAGTATCTTAAACAAAGCTGCGTATCTAAAAATATTAATTACAAAGAAGCGATACAAGTAGATGAACGGATGGACAGACACCGGACACGGATGCATGCATGCACACATACACCAAAACCTGATCAAATGCGGGGGCTATGCTATTGAAGCTTCCATCCAAGTTTGGTGAAATTCCGTCCAGTAGTTCTCCAGATATCTTGCAGACAAGCCCTGTATATACATGTACAAGTAGATGGACGGACGGACGGACACTGGACATGGATGAATGCACGCACACACACCAAAACCTAATCAAGTGAGGGGCTATCCCACTGAAGCTTCCATCCAAGTAGGGTGAAATTCCGTCCAGTAGTTCTCAAGATATCTTGCAGACAAGGCCTGTATATACATGTACAAGTAGATGGACGGACGGACGGACACCGGACACGGATGAACGCACGCACACACACAAAACCTAATCAAATGAGGGGGCTATCCCAGTGAAGCTTCTATCCAAGTTTGGTGAAATTCCATCCAGTAGTTCTCCAGATATCTTGCAGACAAGCCCTGTATATACATGTACAAGTAGATGGACGGACGGACGGACGGACACCGAACACGGATGAACGCATGCACACACACCAAAACCTAATCAAATGAGGGGGCTATCCCAATGAAGCTTTCATCCAAGTTTGGTGAAATTCTGTCCAGTAGTTCTCCAGATATCTTGCAGACAAGCCCTGTATATACATGTACAAGTAGATGGACGGACGGACGGACACCGGACATGGATGAATGCAGACACACAAACCAAAACCTAATCAAATGAGGGGGCTATCCCACTGAAGCTTCCATCCAAGTGGGGTGAAATTCTGTCCAGTAGTTCTCAAGATATCTTGCAGACAAGGCCTGTATATACATGTACAAGTAGATGGACGGACGGACAGACACCGGACACGGATGAATGCACGCACATACACCAAAACCTAATCAAATGAGGGGCTATCCCAATGAAGCTTCCATCCAAGTTTGGTGAAATTCCATCCAGTAGTTCTCCAGATATCTTGCAGACAAGCCCTGTATATACATGTGCAAGTAGATGGACGGACGGACGGACACCGGACACGGATGAATGCACGCACATACACCAAAACCTAATCAAATGAGAGGGGGCTATCCCAATGAAGCTTCCATACAAGTTTGGTGAAATTCCATCCAGTAGTTCTCCAGATATCTTGCAGACAAGCCCTGTATATACATGTGCAAGTAGATGGACGGACGGACGGACACCGGACACGGATGAATGCACGCACATGCACCAAAACCTAATCAAATGAGGGGGCTATCCCAATGAAGCTTCCATCCAAGTTTGGTGAAATTCCATCCAGTAGTTCTCAAGATATCTTGCAGACAAGGCAAGGGGACGGACAGACATCCATCCATCCAGACAGACATCCATCCAGACAGACAGACGGACAGACAGACAGACAGACAGACAGACAGACAGCACAAACACTAGATGTCTCCCCCCAACATAGTTGGGGGAGACATAATTAGATATAATCACGAGCTTCAGACTACAGTCGAGTGCTTTCCGGTTTCCGGTGCTGACGCGCGCTGGCTAGTTCGAGCATTTCCACAAAGTGGATGCTCTTATATTTCATGAGAAACGGATCCGCCGCCGGGACTTTAAACGTGAATATCTCTGAAACCGTCAACTATTTTTGGGTCCGACTTTGTGTGCTATCTCCTTAGGCCTGGGAAATTTGTCTGGTTGTGTTTTGATAGCCGTTGCTCACCACTAGCTGGTGTTGAAGTCAGAGCATAGGTAAACATTTCTGTGGCGATTTAGTCTGAACAGCTGGTCTGATTTCTTTGGAATTTTATTACAATGGTCTTGACTTCCCTTATTACTTCCCTTATATGTGTTGTAATTGAAGGATAGGCAATGTGCTGAAAAGGATTTGGTGTAGCTGGCATAACTTTTAAGTTTTTTGCGTCGTGAAATGAAAATCTACCAATTCTCTTGGAGAACTATAACAGAGCCATAAGACATGTACATGTAAAATAACTATAACAGAGCCATAAGACATGTACATGTAAAATGAACATGTACCTCAATTATATTCCATTATTATTTAATGTTTGTTTATTGTGAATTAGTATTATAAATATGGAGTTATTAGTTACTGATAAATGTATACACTCAATATTATGTAACACATGTTATAACTAGGATTTAATGCTATGAGTTTACTTTTGTAATAAGATTTTATGATAACAGTTCTATTAGTTCATAGCTCTTGAAAGTTGACATTTAATTAGTGTTGTTAGACCATTTCTGACCAGCTGGTGCAAAGACAGGAGTCAGGTGTCAATTGTAGTCAGACTGTCATTTTAGTATAAGATAATCCTTTGTTGTTATTAGGTCAGACTCCCTACTGTTATTGGAGATGTCATATAGAATGAACAGGATAACCGATAGACATGTCAAGACATTAGAATTACTTATATAACAGTGTTTGCGATTATTAGGAATCACTACCTGGAGATCTCGCTAAAACTCCAATGATATAAATATTGGTCAGTATGAAATTAAGTCGGTTCACTTTTAGAATTCATCTTGGCATGCGACTTTGCAGCGCCAAGGCAGTTAGTAAATGTAAGTTATATAGGTAACACTTGTAAATGTAGATGGCTATATGTACTAACATATAGTTTCTGTAATAACTGGAAGTGCTGTATAATTGTGTATATTGGAATTAATATTACGTCAAGGTTAGATAATTAGATTAGGGTAAATAAAGCTAGGTTGTGGTTATACTTAACATGGACTACGACTTATTTATTAATGTGATAACCAGTGAGCCAACCTGGTTATAGATGATGGAGAATCCCGGCCTGTAATCTTCTTAGATTGACAGACTTTCCCAGTACAACTGCTCTTAGCTCCCCAAACTAAGAGATTTCATATCGGAATATATATGATGACATTGGAATATTCAACGAACGGTGAACACCCAAAGGAAAAACAACAGAAGAATGATTAGACGAAGATGAAATAATTCAAGCCGCCTTTGATGACTGACAGAACCAGCTAAGGAGCCTGAGTACCAAGAAAGAGTGACAAACACTAAGAGTAAGTATAATCGCCATATGATTTACTAACTAGCTTGTTTTATCTATCTTGTCTTGGAAATTCAAACTGATTTAACCTTAAACAGTAAAATGGCCAGCTGGAAGTGCAACAAACACAACTGTCAAAAAGTTGGTAGAGCTTACAATAGCATACATTGTCAAGTGAGACCTAACATTTCTCTCACAACACCCCTTGAGAAAAGCTCAGTGCATATCAAGGTTGGCAAGTTAAAAACACATGCTTTAGTCGACACAGGGGCAAGCATCTCTTGCATTTCACAAAGGTGTTTGCAGAAAGCCTGCCCAAATGCAGTCGTTAATACATGTAATTTACGAGCCATTACAGGTGTTTGTGGTGAAGTTCATTCTGTGTTAGGTGTAGTGAATCTACCAATTCAATTTGAAGATCTTGAAGAGCTCAATGGAGAATTTTATGTATTTAAAACATTACACAAAGATGTAATTTTAGGAGAGGATTTCCTAAGGAAATATGATGCAAACATTGATTTTAAAACGAACAGACTATTGCTTTGCAATGGTCAGTTTAACATTTCCATGGCGACTGAAACGAACAACAAAACATATGGACATAAAGAATCTGGGTGTGCTCAAACAACAGACATTATTCTGGTTAAACCAAAGCGTGAAATAAATTTTCCTGTATATGTACCTGAAGCAGGTGATGGAAATTTGATCTTATTGGAGCCAATAGAGTCACTTTCAGCAAAATATAGCATTGCAGGTGCGCGCACTGTCGCAAAAGTTAGAAACAAAATGGCTGTTTACAAAGTAATGAACCCATCCAACCTTCCTGTCTATATCGAGAAGCATGCAACAATTGCCACATTTCACGTAGTTACACCAGACTCTATTACAACAATGAAACAAGAGAATACGTCAAACAACTCTGCTGATGTAAATTTCATGGAAGGAGACACGAAAAGTGATGCTTACTATGCCAACCTAGCACGAGACCTAGGAATAACACTAGACGATTCCATACTTACACCCAAGCAAAAGGATTCATTTTTAGCATTTCTTGGTCGTAACCGTGACGTTTTTGCCAAAGATATGAGTGAATTAGGCAAAGCTAGTGCTCAT
>JAVTVY010045695.1:0-21285 GCA_036873755.1 Hanleya hanleyi | reverse complement strand
ATTGGACTTGTACAATTTCCGACTGACCGACCTCGATCGTCTACGCAGCTACGTGGAAGCCATCTTCAATGACCAACCTACGTCCTTCACATTAAATGTAGCATTTGGGTACATCTTATGCGATAAGATGACGCGTGAATTGTGCTATTTCTATTCCAGTGCCATCAACCCAGTGTACGACCATCCTTTCACAATCACCAATCGGGCGTCGCTAGAGACGATGCTGGCCCAACTGGACGCTGTGGATCCCTTAGAATGGGCCTATGAACAGCGTCCCAACACCAAGTGGATAGTGGAGAGGGTCACCAATGTTACGTTCTTCGTGGTTAAACTGACCCACCACCCCCATCGGATGAAAGTATTCGCCCATGCACTGATAGATACTCAGAATGCGCAAACAACTATCTGAGGATATGTTTCCTCAACGGTATCCTGGCCTGCCCGATGACGATTAGAACAAACGGGTCAGAGCGAACATGGCCGAAGATGGAACTTTCTGAAATGGCGACTTCTGATTGGACAAGAGTAGCCGAGAATACATCTAACGGACAGGAACGAATATGACAGATACAAATGGTGGCCTCTGATTGGGCAAGAATCTTCTTGAATTGTAAATATACCCAACGCGGCTCCCCCAGCGTGGGTATGATGTAACATTGGGGAGAATAAACTATATGAAAAAAACTTTTTGTTGTTGTTGTTCTCTCATGTGTCATCCTTGTTGCTGTTGCTGTTGTTGTTCTCTCTCTGGTCTATATCATGGCGTTATGTTAGAGTGTTAGGGTGTAACGACGGGCGTCGACGGGCGTCACTGCATTTCGAAGAATTAGTGACAATTCCATGGAATATCAGAGCTTCTGAGCTATTTCACCAGGGCGTTGAAGCATTAAGAATGGCGTTGGTGGGCGTTGCTACAAGATGACACCTCACCCGACGCATTCGCACCGATGCTGTGGACAGCCCTCAAATCGAGGTCTGCACGCCGAGAGCTACAAGATGACACCCCACACGACGCATTCGGACTGAGGATGAAGCATCTCTACTCCAAATACCTTCCTTCACTGCCCCAAAATGCACACTTTCGCTACTACTCGTACTGATGACGTCACCAATGACGTCACAGATGCTGTGAATAGCCCCCAAATCGGGGTCTACACCCCGAGAGCTACAAAATGACACCTCCCAGGACGCATTCGGGCCAAGGACGGTCCATCTCTACCCCAAATACCTTGTTGTACTGCCCTAAAATGCCCACTTTACTTACTACTCGTACTGATGACGTCACCGATGACGTCACAGGTGACGTGGGCAGCCCTAAAGTCGGGGTCTACACCCCGAGAGCTACAAGATGACACCTTCCAGGACGCATTCGAACCGTGAATAGCCCATCTCGACCCCAAATACCTTCATGTACTGCCCCAAAATGGCCACTTTACTTACTACAACCAACTGCGCATGCGCAGATTAACGCGACTTGCACTTAAAAACACACCGTTCTGACTCTAACCCACACAAACTTCACTTTGACACCTTCCACGACCCATTCGGACCAATAGCGGTCCATCTCTACCCCAAACACACCCACATACCCCCTCAAAATGCCTGCTTTCTATACTACGGCCAGACTGCGCATGCGCAGAGTATTGACAACGTACGAACCATTAGTGTAGTCAAGTGTTCCTGCATGAGAGCTTCAAAATAAGACCTCATACGACACCATTGGACCACCAGGGACTCACCTAGACTCCAACACGACCACCCCGTATGGGCCTATACTCCCATAGGCCTATGGGCCTACCCAGGCCTCGGTGAACTTTTTCCAAAAATTTCACCGTTTCGTGCCGGGACACTTCCTATCATGTTTGTCTTGACGAGACTAAGAAAACAGATCCAAACAACCATACCGCAAATGTATAGAAGTAGATTTCCCAGTGGGACAAACATTGGTCCTATACCCCAGTATGGGAATATATGGGTCTATATGGGCTATAGACAGACCTCGAACTTTTTTCAAAAATTTCACCGTTTCGTGCCGGGACACTTCCTATCATGTTTGTCTTGACGAGACTAAGAAAACAAATCCAAACAACCATACCGCAAATGTATAGAAGTAGGTTTCCCAGTGGGACAAACATTGGTCCTATACCCCCATAAACCCGTATATGGGTCTATATGGGGCTATATGGTACTTTTTCAAAAATTTCACCGTTTCGTGTCGGGACACTTCCTATCATGTTTGTCTTGACGAGACTAAGAAAACAAATCCAAACAACCATACCGCAAATGTCTAGAAGTAGGTTTCCCAGTGGGACAAACATTGGTCCTCTCCCTGAACTTTTTCCAAAAATTTAAACGATTCGCTCCGCGACACTTTCTATCATGTTTGCCTTGACGAGACTAAGAAAACGAGACCCCACAACCTATACCGCAAATGTCGAGAAGTAGGTTTCCCAGGATGGTCCTATACCCCCCGTACCCCATATAGCCAGCCTATAGGACTATATGGGCTATATGGTACTTTTTCAAAAATTTCACCGTTTCGTGCCGGGACACTTCCTATCATGTTTGTCTTGACGAGACTAAGAAAACAAATCCAAACAACCATACCGCAAATGTCTAGAAGTAGGTTTCCCAGTGGGACAAACATTGGTCCTATACCCCTAGTATGGGGCTATATGGGTCTCCCTGAACTTTTTCCAAAAATTTCAACGATTCGCTCCGCGACACTTCCTATCATGTTTGTCTTGACGAGACTAAGAAAACAAATCCAAACAACCATACCGCAAATGTCTAGAAGTAGGTTTCCCAGTGGGACAAACATTGGTCCTATACCCCCAGTATGGGACTATATGGGTCTATATGGGCTGTATGGTACTTTTTCAAAAATTTCACCAATTCGTGCCGGGACACTTCCTATCATGTTTGTCTTGACGAGACTAAGAAAACAAATCCAAACAACCATATCGCAAATGTCTAGAAGTAGGTTTCCCAGTGGGACAAACATTGGTCCTATACCCCTAGTATGGGACTATATGGGTCTCCCTGAACTTTTTCCAAAAATTTCAACGATTCGCTCCGGGACACTTCCTATCATGTTTGTCTTGACGAGACTAAGAAAACGAGACCCCACAACCTATACCGCAAATGTCGAGAAGTAGGTTTCCCAGGATGGTCCTATACCCCCCGTACCCCATATAGCCATTTTCCGGATTTTTCGATAAAGTCCGTGTTCCGTATTTTTTCACGAAAATTTTTACATACACCCACCCTGGAACTAGGGGGAAATAACTCTATTGATAGGCAGGCCCCGTTAAGCCCGGCGACCTATATACCCCCCATACCCCATATAGGCATTTTCCAGGATTTTTCGATAAAGTCCGTGTTCCGTTTTTTTTTTCGGGAAAAATTTTACATGCACCCACCCATGACTGGATGCCCCTTCACATAGGCTTCACATTGATACCTCATACAACTCCATCGGCCCATTAGGGGCTCCCCCAGATCCCAAAACGTCTATTTCCATACCCTTTTCCCACAATTTCCTGTCTGCGCATGCGCCGAATGGTGACAACGCCCGAGCCGCTAGTGCAGTCATATGCCCCTTCACGAATGCTTCACATTGATACCTCATATGACCCCATTGGACGATTAGTGGCTCCCCTAGCTCCAAAACGTCTATTTTCATACCCTTTGGCCACCGCGCATGCGCAGAATGCCAATATCGCAATCTCACACCCAGCCCATCAGATGCCCCTTCACGAATGCTTCACTTTGATACCTCACTCGACCCCATTGGACCATTAGTGGCTCCCCTAGCTTCAAAACGTTTTTTTTCATACCCTTTGGCCACCGCGCATGCGCAGAATGCCGATATTTCAACCCCACACCCAGCCCATCAGATGCCCCTTCACGAATGCTTCACTTTGATACCTCACTCGGCCCCATTGGACGATTAGTGGCTCCCCTAGCTCCAAAACGGCTATTTTCATACCCTTTGGCCACCGCGCATGCGCAGAATGCCAATATTTCAACCCCACACCCAGCCCATCAGATGCCCCTTCACGAATGCTTCACTTTGATACCTCACTCGACCCAATCGGTCCACTAGGGACCCACCTTGGTCACAAAACGTCTATTTAGGTATTCCCCGTATACATTAACATTGGTAGTAGACATATATATGCTATTTTCAACCTTGGTTTGTATCATATGACTCGTAGCCTAATGGATAACGTGTCTGCCTCTTGATAAAACGACCCGGTTCCATTCCCACTGGGACCCTTTCATTGTATGGTGAAACCAAGGGTTCCCCACTTGCCATTTAACATGGGCAAATAGATGGGGATATTGTCGGGGACCCTGTACAGGCCATTGATGCTTCGGAACTATTTAAAAAAAAATGACGGCTTCTGATTGGACGAGAGCTCTGTGACGGATTTGAAATACTCGCTTCTGATTGGACGAGAGCTCTGTGACGGATTTGAAATACTCGCTTCTGATTGGACGAGAGCTCCGCATGCTCCGCACATGCTCCGCAAAAGTAGGTCAATACGACTCAATTTCACCTTTCTCTACTATTTGCGTTTAACCAATGTAAAATATAACTGGTTTGCGTAACTCCCATATCATAAAGACCCCTATACTTACCTTAAGATTCCACTTCCCACCCATATTGCAGGCGGAAGTAAAGCAATGTATTTTTAAATGATATGAGTGCACTGAACAGTAAGCCGCGAATTTCCACTAGAATGGCCATGGAGTAGTTTCTTAAATTAACAAACTCGGCATATTTTTTTCGGTTAAATAACCCGGTAAATGTCACTTATTTGGGAGTACATCTCGCATAGTCAATTTTGGAACTATGCTGGCTGACGTGCTTATAAACGCGGGTGGTGGGAACTGAACCGTTTCAAAATGTGTCACATTGAAATTATCAGCTTTTTTCTGTTGTCGTAATAATGTGAGTTCATGCGATGTCGTTTTCACAGAAATGTAGCCATTGAAAGCATAGTCAAATGATTTTTTTTCTGAATACAGCAGATGAACTTTATTTAAAATCAATTGTTTTACACAAAAAAAGTCATTCACTCACTCTTGGAAGGAGAGAAATATCGATGGTTTTCTTCCTTTTTGCTCATTTTTACCTGCGGCACGCAGGTCTACGGGAGGCTCGCGTTGTTGTTGTTGTTGTTGTTCTTGTTGTTCTTCTTCTTGTGACTTTTTGAAATGCGCATGCGCTAAGAGAGTGTGATCTCTGCCACACTTTTCTTTTCAACCTCCAATCTCACATGAACTGTCTTCAAGCGCGTTTGAATTCATTTGCAACTATATTCGGTGGAATGAATTATTGCTTCGTTAATTTCCGGATTGGATTTATTATACATGAGAATAGTGTGAATAACGTCAAAGGACCTACAAAGTAGGGTAGGCATTAGGACTCCGACACGCACTGAACTCTTGGACCCCCAGTTGAAATCCTGCCAATATTAAGATGGGCACGACCCAAGTTAGAATCACCAGTGATTTTAATCAAAAATCACTAGAAATTTTCATCAAAAAGTAGGTCAGCTCGAAACATGCTGGCAACAGTCCCCTAATGCACATTCATGCCCAGTGTGAATAACGTCACAGGACATAAGAAGTAGGGTAGGCATTAGGACTCCGACGCACGCTGAACTATTGGACCCCCAGTTGAAATCCTGCCTATATTAAGATGGGCACGGCTCAAGTTAGATTCACCAGTGATTTTAATCAAAAATCACCAGAAATTTTCATCAAAAGTAACATGCTGGTAACAGTCACCTAATGCACCTTCATGCCAAAAATCAAGGTTCTGATATCAACGGTAACACTCAGATATAACATATCTCTCAGATATAACATATTAATATTCATGTCACTGTTCCATTGTTTCTCTTGCATTCCTCTTAAAATTTTGTACTCTGCCTTTGACTGGTGTTTGTACAATAAAATCTTGAATCTTGAATGCATATTTTGCCGACGAAAGGATTGAGATGGACTCACTCATTACCGAACAATTTCAAATGGCAGCCCACTTCGAAGGGACAGAAATGACTATGTAGTATTTAATGAGTTGGATACCCCTGTGCGCGAACAATACCTCACAGTCGTGCAGTTATATTGAGCACTTTCGGTTACAAGCATGACATTTTGCAAATAGCTATTTTGAATGATTCTCTTTCGGAACACGGCTTCTATCCTCATTCTCGCAAGCCAGGGCCTTGATTCGGTGGTATTGATGTTCCCGTCCTCTTTCGCACTCAGAATTCCTTTAGAATAGCATTAATCACTTCCGTAAATTCAATACTTATGTGTATCAGCAGACAATGCGCAGACACATATTGCATTTGACATCATTCTCTCAAGACGGAGCCCTTTTCTGCTAGAATTTACTGGTTCTATACAAAATTTACGTTACTTTGTCAATCAGTTTTACGTATGGAATTACGTCATATATAGCAGTTACTGGCCATAAAAACGATCTAGTTGACCTCGTGGCCAAAAGCTATGGCCTTTGTTTTCCTAGAGGGGTTTTTGAGTTTGATTTTGATACTTAGATACCTTTCGCATTGACTTTAACTTGGCAGTAATTTTCGCGAATGCAACAATTTGATGTATCAAAAGATATTAACGAGAATTCGACATCATTCTCTTACACACAGACCTTGTTTAGTGAACTAGCCCCGAAACTTCGCACATGAATCACCTTCGGAAGGACTTAGTGACAAACATATTCGCGAATTGAGTATAGGAAGATATCCATAGATACTGACTAGAAATGTTTCTTGTTTGCAGAATTTGATTTTAAAGAAAAGAAATTAATAAAATTAGCAACCTTCGAAAAGGCTTGGCCGAACATGTCAGATGAGATGATATTTCCTAAGAATTAAATAGTTAATCATTTATATAGAAGAAGCAAACCATGTCTTGGTATTGACTTGCTGCGCGGAAAAGAGTGGCAAGCAATTTAGTTCGCAGATGATAACGAACGTAAATGCAGAAACCTAATTAATTATTTTAATCGAATATCAAGACTGTAACAGGCCTCAATTTGAATAGTGAAAAAGTGTCATTATGCCTCTTGGACAGTTCGATAAAGCCTTAAATCCCATTCCGTAGTTTCACAGATCGAAGTGATAGACCTGATACTAAATTTATTGAAAAATAACTTCCAAGGAAATATAAATTTTCCATTTTATCGGCAAATTAAGCGAGAAGGGAGACTGAAGAGCGCAGATGTTCGCGCTATGACTAAACCCTCGAAATTTGTTTGGATTTCCAAATATTTGAAAGCCTTTTTGATTTGAAAAAAGTAACGACTGAACCGAATGTTTTGAAACTTGGCATACACGATACTTGTACCAAAACATTGCCAAAGCGATCATGGTGAGTTCGTTTGCCAATTCAGTATAGACGGCACGGCCGAGTCAAAATCGTCGGATTTTGAATGGGGAAAGTGAATATATATATATGGCATCAGAACTATTACGCAATCCCTACAATTGTGGGTTACAAGTTGAAAATTACTTCCCTTGGCATAAAAACACTGGCAGATGACGCTTTTTTCTACAATTACCACTACCTCCGCTGATATATCTTTCACTGTATTATTGCCACTGCCGCAGGTTTTGACTACAATGTAGTCATTTCTCACTTGTTATGTTACATGTCTGGAGTATACCCGCCCACCAACTAGGGGAGAAAACTCTGTGGTTAAAATTATGAAAAGTGAGACGGAAATGCACACGTACGCAAACTATGGGTATTTGTAGCGGTTGTCATTTTTTATACCTGCTAGATCTTCGTTCAGCTAAACCAGCTGAAAACTGTAAATTCATTCAGCCTAAATGTGTAGCTGTTCAGTGCCCTCTTATAGCGTGAATAATAATTAACATTTGGACAAGAAAGCGGCATCTCAGGTGGTTGTAATGCCAACAGTTTATTGCATGTTGACGATCTCCACAAAATTTCAAAAGAATTACAAAAAAGCATGTGGTCATGCAAAAATTGGCTCACTTCCAGTTGTGTTGCTGTTGTGAATATTATCTCATTTATGCGCATTTTGAGAGAAAAGAGGCTAATATATTGGCCAAGATACGCCATTTTCAAGGAGTAGTACATCGGTTGTTTCGCATGAGATCATGACATGCCATATGTCAAAATGATGGAAATAACATTGATATTTTTAGTGTGGAATAAAAATAGTTTTGATCAAAACGTTCACTTTGACTTCAGAGTGCACTGAACAGTAAGCTTCAGATTCTCATAAGGATGGCCATGAGATAGATTCTCAAAAATCAACAAAATCGTGGCATTGAAGCCCTTGAATATTCATTATTTATTAAATAATCCAGTTAATGACACTTTTCTTGGAGTATAGCTCACATAGTCAGTTATTGAACTATGTAGACAGAGGTACTTATAAACAGAAATCGAGCAAAAGAAGGTATAGTCAAATGAATTTTTCTGAATATTCTCAACACTGGTATTGACACAAATCTATTCAGTCAATCTGATTGAATATATTTTGACCCAGATCATGAAATCACTTTCTTTCAAAGGAGATTTGTTTTCAGTGTTAACCCTATCTGCTCTTGGCGAATTGGGGTGTATCGCAGCCTGGGGGGGGGGGGGGCTGGGGGTGGCAAGTGCTACCCTATATATTTTCTCTACCACTGAGGCTAGAGCGCTGAAACTTATCACACAGTATCTTGGGTTCAAGCTCTACCGGGAAATGTAAAACAATCCAAGATGGCCGACATGATGACGTCACAGTGACGTCATCTTTTCGGAAGCCATTTTTCGGCCTTTTTGGGGTCGATTTTTCGAAATTATCATTTTCCGATTTTTCTCTCGAAAAAAAATCAAATAAAATATAGAATAATTAGTTTTGCGTAAATAAAATACTTTCAAGGCCTTTTAGGCAAGGAAAATGTGAAGAAATGGAGCGAAAAGATAGCAAAACATGACTTCGCGGATACCACATGGCCGCCATTTTGAATTTACCCATGATCCTCTGCCTGGGGGTATATGAAAATAGGCTCAAAATGACCCCAATAAGATAAGCTTAAAAGTCACAAAGTTTTAGCTTCCTCGGTTTTGACGTTTCGAAGCAGCAAAGAAAAATTCAGTAGGTGGGGGGGGCACTTCCGCCCCCCCTCCCCAGGTCTGTCAGGTAGGGTTAAAGAGGAAAAGTTGCCGTTATTGATGATTTTGTTTCGTTCCAGAGACTATAAAGAAGAAATACGGAGAAGATATGCCTGTTGTTGTAGTTTATGAAGATCAGCCGACGAATGATTACAACTCTCTCTTCAAACGTCTACACGGTGAGCCATATAATACCATCACTGCTTAACGCTACTTTAGTGATGTACACACGGTGAGCCATATAATGCCATAGCTGCCTAATACTACTGTAGTAATGCACACACGGTGAGCCATATAATGCCATCGCTGCCTAATACTACTTTAGTAATGCACACACGGTGAGCCATATAATGCCATCGCTGCCTAATACTACTTTAGTAATGCACACACGGTGAGCCATATAATGCCATCGCTGCCTAATACTACTTTAGTAATGCACACACGGTGAGCCATATAATGCCATCGCTGTCTAATACTACTTAAGTAATGCACACACGGTGAGCCATATAATGCCATCATTGCTTAACTCTACTTTAGTAATGTACAAACGGTGAGCCATATAATGCCATCATTGCTTAACTCTACTTTAGTAATGTACAAACGGTGAGCTATATAATGCCATCACTGCCTGATACTTCTTTAGTAATGTACACACGGTGAGCCATATAATGCCATAACTGCTTAAAGCCCGGCGCACACGAGAGCTATCAGCTGAGCTGACCGCCTCAATTGCCGGTCAGCTCAGGGGCTAGCTCTCGTGTGCGGGCAGTTTTTGGTGAGTTTTTGGCCTCGCGAGGCCGGGGGGAAAATATCAAACTTGTTTGATAATTTCGCCTCGCGAGGCCAAATCCTCAGCGTGTGCGGCGAACGCAAGCCAACAGCTCAGCAGTTTTACCGGACCGGCCAATGAATCGCATGTTATTTTCACTCGATTCATACGCTCGACTCTTCAAAATGGACTTGAAGAAGACGTTATGCGGGAACTGAAATCAATTTCTTGAAACGTTTGCTCACCGTGTGCGCTGAAACAACAAGAGAGCTAGCCGCTGAGCTGACAGGCAATTGAGGCCGTTAGCTCAGCTGATATCTCTCGTGTGCGCCGGGCTTAACTCTAGTGATGTACACACGGTGAACCATATAATGCCATCACTGCCTAATACTACTTCAGTAATGTCTACACGGTGAGCCATATAAAATCACCACTGCTTAACTCTACTTTAGTAATGTACACACGGTAGGCCATATAATGCCATCACTGCTTAACTCTACTTTAGTAATGTACACACGGTGAGCTATATAATGCCATCACTGCCTAATACTTCTTTAGTAATGTACACACGGTGAGCCATATAATGCCATAACTGCTTAACTCTAGTGATATACACATGGTGAGCCATATAATGCCATCACTGCCTAATACTACTTCAGTAATGTCTACACGGTGAGCCATATAAAATCACCACTGCTTAACTCTACTTTAGTAATATACACACGATGTGCCATATAATGCCATCACTGCTTAACTCTACTTTAGTGATATACACTCGGTGAGCTATATAATGCCATCACAGCTTAACTCTACTTTAGTAATGTACAAACGGTGAGCTATATAGTGCCATCACTGCTTAATTCTACTTCAGTAATGTCTACACGGTGAGCCATATAATATCACCACTGTCTTATCCTACCTTCCTATCCTGTCTTATCTGACTATCCACACCCTCAGATAGTCAGATAGTATCACCACTGCCTAATTCTGCTACGATAACGTTCGTCTGCGTAATCCTACTAACGTTTACATTGTGAGCCATACAAAAGGAGCAATGCCTGATCCTACAAACGTCAACAAGGTGATTCATATAATGCATTCAATTTCTAAACCTACTACAGTAAGGTTTACACGGTGAGCACTGATACCATCTCTGCCTGATCCCACTTCGTAATCCTACTAAAGTCTACACCTTAATTCACAAATACAATCACTACATAATCATACTCACGTCTATACGAGAAGTCATATAATAGATTCACACCTAATCCTACTAACGTCTACACGAGAACTCATATAATAGATTTACACCTATTACTTGTAACGTCTATATGATGAGTTATATAATGCTGTCACTGACTGCCTAATCCTGGTATGCTCTACAGAATGGTTCATATAATGCCAGCATATCGTAGACCTAGTATCTTTTACAAGGTGAGCCAACAAATAATAGCATTGCCTTAACTTACTAAAACGTCTAAACGGCGATGCTTGTAATGCCATCAGTACGTAATCCCGCTAAGGTCTACACATTGTACCAATGTCTATGCATTGCATAGTCCTACTAATCTTTATACGATGAGCCATAAAATAACATAATATCATAATCATATTATCGTCTACAGGGTGAGTGATATAATACCACCACTGTGTAATCCTACCAATGTCAACAAGGTGAGCCATATATCTCCACCACTGCTTAATCATACAAGTGACTGCACGTTCGTGGGTGGAGGGGCGGCGGGGCGGCGGGCTTACTATCACTCCTGTGTAGCCTTGTCGTAGAGCGCTCGCCAAGCTAGCGACATGTCTTACGTTCGATTCCGGGCTGATTCATACCAACGACTTTAAAATGAGATGTGTATCTTCCTCGATTGGTGCTCGGCAGGAAAAGGATAGATGAAAGGCTGACTGGCTGGTCCGTTTTGTCTGTAGTTCGCATGCTTACGATACATGAAATAGATTTAATTACAAGCGTCTGGTCCGTCATTCATAATTCAGTCGTCGTCCATTAGAGAATATCCGCGTCCATAATCCAAAGACCTATTCCATATTCCACATAACAGTATTAGCACCAAATTCAAAAGACAATCATAGAATACATAAACATAGGCTTGTTTCCCGCAAGAGAGAAGCGGTCAACAGTTTTCAATGATGCCGGTCAAGACATCATGATGTTCCAAAAATATCGAATCCGTATCGCTGATCAGTATTCTTAATCCATAATATTCGTTGTAAAGTCGTCATCTAAAGAATGATGTATCTCAGTCACGCTTTGATTGTGACTGTTCATATGAGTACTATGAAGATCTTGAAGTACATGGGTTCATACAGCCCCTAGTCCCGGGTTAAGCGGAATTAGACAGAAGTTACGAAACGTAACGCCATAGATCTTGCACGCTACGCTCATATTTTGCTATCAGCTTGCGATATGTATCGCCAAATTTGATAAACTTTGAGTGGAGGCGCTTGGTGGTGTAGCTCTGTTTTATAAGTTTCTGCAACAATGTTTTGTGACGTTGATTAAAATCGTCATATTTAACACAGGATCTAGCAAATGCTACTAGGCGTGATATGTATACGCCATATGCAGGTCCCTCTGGAATATTACTGTCCAGAAAGGGATAGTTTACGATGTCGAAATTGTAATCATCTCTTTTGTCATGCAGTCGACGAGAGAGAAGGCCCGTTTCATTTTTATAGAGATATAGGTCTAAATATACGGAAGCGTATTAGTGCCAGTGTGAAAAAAAAAATCCCGAGATTTATCTCCTAATTAGGACATAATATCTCCTAATTAGGAGAAAATTATCTCCTAATTAGGAGTTATTATCTCCTAATTAGGACTTATTATCTCCTAATTAGGAGATAATTATCTCCTAATTAGGTGATAATTATCTCCTAATTAGGACATATTATCTCCTAATTAGGACTTAATATCTCCTAATTAGGAGATAATTATCTCCTAATTAGGACATATTATCTCCTAATTAGGACATATTATCTCCTAATTAGGACATATTATCTCCTAATTAGGAGATAATTATCTCCTAATTAGGTGATAATTATCTCCTAATTAGGACATATTATCTCCTAATTAGGACTTAATATCTCCTAATTAGGAGATAATTATCTCCTAATTAGGAAATATTATCTCCTAATTAGGAGAAAATTATCTCCTAATTAGGAGATAATTGTGATCGGTTGTTGCCCCATTTATCAGCTATATCGTGAGTAGTATGCAAAGCACCGTAGCCCCGGCTCAACTTGACCGTTGACCAAACCACTTTTAGTTGAGAGGGGTGCAATTACAAGCGTCTAGTCCGTCATTCGTAATCCAGCCGTCGTCCATTAGAGAATATCCGCGTCCATAATCCAAAGACCTATTCCATATTCCAATAACAGTATTAGCACCAAATTCAAAAAGACAATCATAGTATACATAACCATAGGCTTGTTTCCTGTAAGAGAGAAGCGGTCAACAGTTTTCAATGATGCCGGCAAGACATCATGATGTTCCAAAAATATCAAATCCGTATCGCTGATCAGTATTCTTAATCCATAATATTCATTGTAAAGTCGTCATCTGAAGAATGATGTATCTCAGTCACGCTTTGATTGTGACTGTTCATATGAGTACCATGAGGATCTTGAAGTGCATGGGTTCATACGGCCCCTAGCCCCGGGTTAAGCGATATTAGACACAAGTTACGAAACGTAGCGCCATAGATCTTGCACGCTACGTTCGTATTTTTCTATCAGCATGCGATAGGTTGTTATGCAAAGAATGGTTTACCCCAATGGAACGGTCAAGGTCGCTATAGTTCCGGCAAAGGCCACTTCCGGTCACGTGACCACAATTGACGCCTGAGGATGTATTCCTCCGGGGTGATACGGTCATGTCCGACGGTGATGCGGTCATGTCCGTGGAGAAGCCTAGGCGCACAGAAAGTAGTCCCTTGTCAACGAGATTTTAATACGCTGGTGGTCGATTCCCTTGCGTTATAATACCATGATACCGTTGAGAAAACAACAAGGATGACAGGTCAATCATTTTATTTTCCCCTCCAGTACATCATACCCATCCTGGGTGAGCCGCGTTTGGTATGTTTATACTTCAAGTAGGCTCTTGTTCAATGAGAAGCCTTCCTTCAATCTTCTTTCGGTGTGGCCTAAGCATTGCCGGCAGGCCAGGATATCGTTCAGTCAGCATGTCCTGAAACAGCTGTTTGCGCATTCTGATTGCATTTTCCAGAGCCTCGGTGGGTGGTAACCCCATATACTCTTCCAAGTGACGCTTGGTCTTCATGATGGACCTGTGCGTGGGGTCGCCATTCAGCTCGTGGATGGGGCAGTCGGGATGTCGAAGCCCGCGCATTCACTCACTCACTCGCTCACTCACCCACTAGCGTTAGAGCGTCACTGCGTTTAGGGCATCACTGCCTTAAGACGAGCGTTGGGCATGCCTCACTCCCGGAGCTCCGGAGCCTGAGCTTGGAGCTCTCGGAGCTCGGAAGTGACGTCATCGTACGCATGCGCACACACACCTTTGGTGCACCTTGTATCCTATAGCCCATAGATAATTATCTCCTAATTAGGAGATAATTATCTCCTAATTAGGAGATATTAAGTCCTAATTAGGAGATAATTATCACCTAATTAGGAGATAATTATCTCCTAATTAGGAGATATTAAGTCCTAATTAGGAGATAATATGTCCTAATTAGGAGAAATTTTTTTTCCCGAGATTTATCTCCTAATTAGGACATAATATCTCCTAATTAGGAGAAAATTATCTCCTAATTAGGACTTTAATTAGGAGATAAATCTCGGGAAAAAAAATTTCACACTGGCACTAATACGCTTCCGTACTTATCCACAGCGAGAAGATCGTCTATATAGCGTTTGGTGAATGAGAAGGAACGGGATTTGAATGGATCGGTTTTTGAAAGCGCCTGCATATAGTCATATTCATAAGAGAACAGATACATGTATAGGTCAGCCAATAGGGGTGCACAATTAGTACCCATTGGAATGCCTAATTGCTGTTGATATATTGATATTTTTAATGGGAAATTCAAGCAACTCTATAAACAAAGAAACATCCCATGAATGATATCTCTTGTATGTAGTAGAGCTAAAGAATGCTTTATGGCTTCCGACATTAATATATCTGCGATCAGTTTTCTTGAATACAGATACTATTACTTACTATATACTTAGACGGTCAATAAGGTCCTGACGAGGGATTGTAGTATAGAGAGTCAAGAAATCTCATGTGGATACATGTCTATAAGGTATGTGACCTTTAGCATCAAGTTCTAAACCTCTGCCTATAAAGATAGGCGAGGGATTGGATGAAAGAGTGATTTATCTACTCATTTGTGCCTTAGATAAACGAATACCCATTTTCGCATTTTCAGGCCTGCTTCCCGGTAGCAGTCCATACCTCACGCGTTTTAGCGAGGTGTATCCTATGGCTACAGCAACGGATTTTTATTCCCAGTGTATGCCCGAAGAAACCATGGATGTGATAGTGACAACAGCAGCGCTGCATTGGCTTTCTTCAAGGTGGTATTATTACTCGAATCCATTTATTAGTCTAAGGGCCAAATCCTGAAAACGGCTTATTTTAACATTTTGTGAAGCATCACTGACAAAAAATTGTTATGGTTAGACCTGTTAGTGGACACATTGGGACGTTGAAAAATGACTGTTGCCCCCCGCCCCCCCCCCCCCCCACAGCTCTCTTTTGTTACATCACAGGCAACATAAAAATCATACACTCTCTACTAAAACATTGAAAAATGTTTATAACTAATAAAACCACCGCAGACAATACTAATACTGAAAAATATTCCAATAACTGGCACAGAAGTGATATTTACGTGTGCGGATATATTCCTTTGATTGTGCGTCATATAATTTTTGCAGAGGAATTAAAAATGTCACAAAAATTTCAAAAACGGCATTTTTTGGTCAATTTTCCGAATTTTTTATTTATGCAATTTCTCCGCAAAAACTGCATGATAAATTAGTAAATATTAATGTGATGTGAAATAAAATAGTTCTGCCCACTTTTCGTCGTGGAAAAGGAGAAATTTTGAAGAAATATGACAAAAACATCACTTTTCTGGTACCCCACGTGGCCGCCATCTTGAATTTACCCATGATCATCATGAAATTGCCCCCCCCCCCCCAAAAAAACTAGCCATAGATTATTTGGCAGAGATATATTTATGTAGATTTATGAAGCTCATATACTGCTGTGAAGGAATATAACTTTGTGATCAGATGAAAGACCCGACGAAGTTGCAACTTGCTTCGCTTGCTGATAGACGAATAAATAAATGTATGTGACAGTTCCATGAATTGAGGGCATTGCGGTTAAGATTAAGCTCTTGCCACCTTTCAGCCGATATTATTTCACTGGTACAGTCTCATATTATCTGAGTATTATACTTACACTTAATGGTCGAAAATACCAGGCCTGAGGAGCCATTATGGCGCCCTACTTTTAATACTTCCTGCGCTATCTTCGGAACGACAAAAATTGAGAGCTTACACCACTTGACATTGTAGTTTATCATATTGTGGTCACACTTCACACCGCTGTCATTTTCAGCTCATTCGCATATCCCCGCGAACAGAGGATCATGGACAAAGTCAAGGTGGCGACCACGTGGGATACCAGAAAACTGATGTTTTTTTGTCATTTTACAAATTTTTTGCTTTTCAATGAGGCAAAGTGGGCAAAAATTATTTTATTTCACATCACTTTAATATTTACCAATTTTCGGAGAAATTACACAAATAAAAAAATCGAAAAATCGACCCCCATAAATGTCTTTTTGAAAATAACAACACTGTGACATCATTAAGGTGGCCTTCTTGGATTTTCTTTATATTTTCTGGTAGAGATTAACCCAAGGATATAATGTGTTAAGTTCCAGCTCCCTAACTCACGGGGTAAGAAAAATAATTAGGGGGAGGCGAAATGCCCCCACCCCCACAGGCCTGGACAGGTCCCAAAAACCCCAGGCCAGATAGGGTTAATCTGTAGCTATTAAAGTACGCCCATATATATTCGAGTACTTTTTATTTTGTGAATTATAGGAAACTTGCACTTTCTTGTAGTTTGAACATTCCCGACTAAGAACATTCTTGATGTGAAGTGTTTGTTTTCAAAATATGAAGCACTTTTGATCATTTTTTTCTGGCATGGAAGAAAACGGGTCTAAGAAATTTACTTTCATTTGATCATTTCGTGGTACTAAAAGGATAATTTAAATTGGAATTGAGAGTCAAAACTGTTTGAACTTTTTTTGGAATATGATTTTGGGGTAATTTTGAGTCCATTTCCATAATCCTAGTTGCCAAGCATCCTGCCTTGATCCAAAATGGCGGTCACGGTGGATAACCTTAAAATCTATTTTATTACAGTTTTCGTTTAGTATGACATTTTCTATTCGAGCTTGACCCAGTTCTACAGTATGGAAATTATCAACCCTCCACCCCGAGGAGTAACGAAAATAAATAGGGTGGGAGAGCTTCCCAAATCGCCCAAGCCTGGCAGGCTTAAGCGCTAGAGTCCACTTGATAATTTCAGTCAATGTGTCCACATGAAAATCTAAAGTGATTTTGTACCATGTCTGCTTCCACAAGGGGAAGATTAATTTCTCTACATGCTAACTGTACATGGCTAGTCACACATCTCCAGTTAACATATCACAGTTAGCTTTCTCGTCGCTATACGACCGAATGCTGAATGCGACATTAACTCTGCCAGGCCTGGGGGGGTCATTATACCCCCCCCCCCAACCAAACTTTCTATCCTATCTCCGGAACGACAAGTACTTGAGAGCTGATACTCCGTGACATTATAGCTTATCATATTGGGGTCATATTTGAGCCCATTTGCATGACTCACCGTGCAAAAGATCATGGGTAAATTCAAAATGGCGGCCATGTGAGGTACAAGAAAAGTGATGTTTTCGTCATTTATCTTCAAAATTTCTGTTTTTCTGTGAGGAAGATTTGGTAAAAACTATTTTATTTCAAATCAGACTATTATCTACTAATTATCAGGCTGGTTTTGCGAAGAAATGGCAAAATAAACAAATAAAAAAATCGACCCAAATATGCGTTCCGAAAATGACGTCACTGCGACGTCATCACAACTGCCATCTTGGATTTTCTTTTACATTTTCTGTTGGAGCTTGACCCAAGGGTATCGTGTGGTAAGTTTCGGTCCCTAGCTCAAGGGATATGAAAAATATTAAAGGGGGCCTGCACAGGTCTCAAAAAGCCCAGGCCACACAGAGTTAAGCCTAACATACTCACTCACTCACTCACTCACTCATTCTAAAGTAAAAGCGTAACTGCGATACAGAGCCTCAAAGGAATCACGTGGTACGTTCGACGTCTTTGAAGGGAATGCAGACACAATATCGATAGGTGGGGTCATGTCACTTGTTGTAAGAACGTTTACATTTCTTCCACCGTCATGGCATGTTATTTCTTGAAAAGCATATCAATTTATGTTATTTATCTGTCAAGATATTTACTGCCAGGATACATAAACCCCAGACTATTATCTACTAATTATCAGGCTGGTTTTGCGTAGAAATGGCAAAATAAACAAATAAAAAAATCGACCCAAATATGCGTTCCGAAAATGACGTCACTGCGACGTCATCACAACTGCCATCTTGGATTTTCTTTTACATTTTCTGTTGGAGCTTGACCCAAGGGTATCGTGTGGTAAGTTTCGGTCCCTAGCTCAAGGGATATGAAAAATATTAAAGGGAGCCTGCACAAGTCTGAAAAAGCCCAGGCCACACAGAGTTAAGCCTAACATACTCACTCACTCACTCACTCACTCACTCTAAAGTAAAAGCGTAACTGCGATACAGAGCCTCAAAGGAATCACGTGGTACGTTCGACGTCTTTGAAGGGAATGCAGACACAATATCGATAGGTGGGGTCATGTGACTTGTTGTAAGAACGTTTACATTTCTTCCACCGTCATGGCATGTTATTTCTTGAAAAGCATATCAATTTATGTTATTTATCTGTCAAGATATTTACTGCCATGCAGGATACATAAACCCAAGATGTTTGATGCGGTCGTATTTGATAAAACATCTGGTAGAAGGACAACGACTGTCCTAGCCACTCTCCCCACTCCCATGTTCGATATCCATTACCAGACGATTTGAGACATTTTGTGATCGTTAAAGCAATTGCCGCCAAATACCACATTTGGCGCATTGACGCTGGACAGACTCCAGGAACTTGAAAATATATTAATAACACAGGAGTAAGTGTTTGATGAAATTTCACTTTCATTCAGGCATTGTCACACCCACAAGGGAAAACGTATATCGATATATGTAAAGGCATAAAGTCAATATTAGTGTCGATTATGGATGGCATTCTTCGGGATGGCTTAATCTATAAGAATGAAAAACAAATTCAAAAGCATGAAGAAAATACTTGTGAAATTCAGCTATTTTCAGGATATTTTTTATTCGTCTGCCTCGATACCATCACGCTCATCAACAAGGACATGCCAGCGTAATACATACAAATAAATTGCACGTATGTGGCAAGGTATTCTTAGGAATTTTAATCTAATACGGTTATTTTGTCAGATACCGTGAATTTTCTACGTAGTCCATGCTCCAAATGTTTCCATTGTGGGGTATCTTCCTATCCATCATTTCCAGTAGCTTCACGCCCTCTTTGCTCAATCCCATATTTATAACGTTTGTCAAATTTATTGGGTAAATGCATTTTCATTTGACTTGTCTTTGGCCAAAAATTTGAGATATTCGAGTTATTTTCCCAATAATGTGAGAGGGGTGAGCGTCTAAGCGTCCGATTTCAAATACGTGTAAAAGATGCAGGCTTAGGCAGGAATGCGCAATAAGTTTATATCACGGTACAAGAATATAATTTATACCCAACAAGGCCAAGTAAATACAAACACATACACGCACAAACTTCAGCCTAAAATGATATACAAAGAACGAAAAGAGATAAATATGACCATTTCATTCAAGCAAAAAGCGACACAGAGATAGGTCAAGAAATGAAATTGAAAACGCTAAGATAGTTAATTAAATTTTTACGAACTAGGAAGACAAAAACCAGGAGACAAAACAGATTAGATAATAACCTAGTGAGATAATGTTCATCAAAATACGACTGTAGCCAAAATGAAACGAAAACAGTTAGTATATTATAAACCCATTCTCATGGCATCCGATTGTATACCTTCTACTCTCATATATACCCTGTGATTGCACTGGGGTTAAAATTGCGGCGCGCAGCTTTTGTGTGCATGGCTTTCGAGCAACAAGCATCGTCCGCTTGTAAACGGAGCGGAGTGCACTCAACATTTTTCTGCACAGTTTTGTCAGAAGGTTTTACACCGACTTTACGAGGTTCCAAACTCCGACAATGGAAGAATGTATAAACCATGAATCAGATATATTGATTTCACTGGGCATATTGACAGTGGGAAACCCCTGGACATGGAAGAAACCCCTGGACATGGAACATCCCATGAAAATGTGCCTATTTGGGGAAATCTGAAAAGACTTATTTGCTCATCAAGATTTCTCTGGCAATATAATTCCAGTCTTTTGTAACATATCATCGCTTTCTCTATAACAATATTTCTTTTGGGTGGCGCGTCTTTGCTCCCCTTCGATTCGCAAGAGTAAATGTTTGTTCGGAGTACTCCACATCACCATGGAGTACCAGGTACTTCGTACAAGATAAATATACAACATACGTTTTGTTGTGGTAGAAATATCTGGGTCGCGTCTAGCTCCGGTGTAGCCTTGTTCCATACTACGTGAGAACAACGCTACGGCTGTAAACCAGTCACCAGATCGAGTTGTTGGGAAATTGCCGTACGGGCAATATTTGCAGACCCAATTGACCATAACCAATAAAATAATTCGATTCTATGTCCACTTACCTTTCATAAAAATCCTTGTTTATGAGTGACCGTCCGTTTTTAGCTTGGCAAGAGATCGAAACTCGGACGAGGGGGGTAAAACTGTCCACATCTCCGCCATCTTTACATCGATAAGTTTTATATGGACAGTATAACCCCCCTCGTCCGAGTTTCGATCTCTTGCCAAGCTAAAAACGGACGGTCACTCATAAACAAGGATTTTTATGAAAGGTAAGTGGACATAGAATCGAATTATTTTATTGGTTATGGTCAATTGGTCTGGCAAATATTGCCCGTACGGCAATTTCTCAACAACTCGATCTGGTGACTGGCTTGCAGCCGTAGCGTTGTTCTCACGTAGTATGGAACAAGGCTA
>JAVTVY010045694.1:0-21128 GCA_036873755.1 Hanleya hanleyi | reverse complement strand
GAGATTCTGCTGTAGCTCATTTCATACCCGAGGTTTGCCGCTGTACAAATCATTGTGATTGTAGTTTGTGATTGTTAATAAAAGGGAAGGGAATGAAATGCTTGATCTCACAGACTTGTGTTCCACATATCCAGATGAAATGTGACAGGATTAGCTCCCCTGATTCGGGCGGTCAGTTTTAGACACGGATATGTAAACGGGCGAATTAAGCTAACTGGTGCACTATACAGCTTAGTGCATATGAATGTGAATTCATACATCGGTGTGTCTTATTCTAGAGAAACTTCGAAAAAGTTATTGCCAAATGAACTCGCATCCATTTTCGTTGTAAACGAGCTCCAGTATAATTTAACATCTTTGGCATCGGTGTCCACTCCAGGTATAGGTTTTATTTTTCATATCCGCGAATGTTTAACGCGAGATCTTTATGTCCGTTGCGGCGAGTACTATTTGTACATAGTTTTCGAATCTGTCAAGGTATCATCATGTTTACAACACGTAATGAGAGATAGAACAAACCTCATTTGGGGGATATAGCGCCTCTTGATGTTTTTTTATATACAGCACTAATACCCATCGATGGAATTACAGACTGCAGATAAACAACAACAACAGAAAGGTTTGTGAAGTTTAGATTGAATTTGAGGTAGACCTCGCTTTTGTCCCAACTGTTTCAGATTGTTGTCTGGATCGCCACCGCGTGGCGGTGTCGACCAGACTATGCTGCCACTCACGAAATATATGTAAATGTGTACGTGCACTATAATGCAATGACCCTGGGTTGACCTGTAGCAATCCGCCAGTGATTTTCACTTTGTGTTGGTCACATATCAGGGTATCAACCAGAAAGTGAAGAAAAAACAGTCGTAATCGTTTCATGTTAACTAGAAATAAAAGGAAATCTGAATTTGAGTGTATTTCATATTCATTTCTTCGCTCAGGCATTGCTTGTATCCGTGGACTATTTTTGTTCTTTGCATTGCCTGTTTCCGCGCAATCGGCTCAAACCCGATTCTCACTGTTTTCCGTCTCTGCGGTTTTGCGGTTGCTTGAGCTGTAAGGCCTGGTGTTTGGTTCGTAATTTGTTTGTTGACAACGATAGCGTTGGAGAGACAATTTGTGCGAAAATCCCTCTTGTTGCTGCACGATCGTTCTGTATTCGCCAAGCAGGCGTTGCAAATCTTGTTCTGCTCTCAGTGAACAGGTTCCGGTTCTGGGATTATGAAGACCCCAGTTTTCAACACTCGTTGTCGCGTTCTTTCCTGTGAAGTCGGCGTTCGTTACTATTTTAACATGTACGCATACTGCATGGCATATATTTCCAGAGGAGATATCTGTCGAAGCAACAACTGCTACAATAGTATTTACATTTTTCTCGTCTTGTGAACTTGACCGGATCCTGTCCAGTGCAATTATGTATTCTGGGTGAATATAATAAGATTTGTTGGTGTTTTTTTTCAATCTATATTATATACGCAATGATCGTGCAGCAACAACAATAGGAATTTTCGCGCAAATTGTTTCTCCACCGCTATCATTGTCAACAAACAAATTTACTATAAACACCATGCAGGCATATATAAGTAATCTTGGGGACTTAGCTAAGATTCATAGCGTCTCCCTTCCCTCAACGCTATGCCAACGACAAATACATTTCCCTGCAATGGTAACTCGAACATCTCCATCGCGCACTTAATATTACCTTTGCGCCCTATTGGACTTTCATTAACTTGAGAAAATGGGCCGCAATGAATAAAAATACCGAAATGGCAGGTTAAATGGCCCTTCGTTGGTCATATATTAATTACAGACGTTAAAATTATGCCTATGGAGTCTCAAAATGACCTGAATTCGAGGGGCAAGAAGATGGGCATTTCCGTCATAATAGACCTCGTGTATACAGGGGATGATGATCACAACATTGATTATGGTATTTTTATTCATCGCAGCCCAGTTTCTCAAGTTAATGAATGTCCAATAGGCGCAAAGGTAATAATAAGTGCGCGATGGAGATGTTCGAGTTACCAACAGGGAAATGTATTTGTCGTCGGCATAGCGTTGAGGGAAGGGAGACGCTATGAATCTTAGCTTAGGACTTAACACAAACTCTTGCAGCTCATGCCAATATCTGCACTACACAGAACTATTAATAAAACCAGTTAATAAAACTATCCAGTCTCCTCGCAAATTTGTCGTATCATTTTGTCACAATAGAATTGCATGAATTATGAATATCTGCTCGCAAAAACTGGTAGAAGACGCAGACGATTCACTTTTGAGCATATTACTGCAGACAGTTTCTTGTTACCATGAAGACCTGGCATATTTCGAAATGAGCCGCCTTCACAAATTCACTTCCTTGAGGACTAAACTCTGTATTCCAGTTGTTATTCTTCAAACAGACTCGTCCACAACTTGGAGAAAATCTCCACATTTATCCATACATCTGCTGTCGGCTGAAACATGCCAGCTGAAATGTTTTGAAACTTTAAATCCATTATTGGCGATCCAGACATCAGTACTTGGAGTACTTTCATTAACTAAGAGAATTATCATTAGTTTACCCGACTCGAGTACCATACCCTCAAATGTCTGATTCCTAATTCTAACAGGCTGTGAATAGTAGCTCAATTGGGCTATTATATGGTTGATTAGCCCAGGAATGGCTGTAGTCTGGAATGGCTTGTGTAATCGACTACAGCCAAAGGTACTCCTATACACAATGCATCCCACGCATTGAGCTTCGAATGACATTGTCCAGTAGCGGAACTGCGCACGAAATACTAGAACGGCAGCGAATAGTAATAAACTACTCCTCATTTTCCTCTACATTGGTCCTTCTCGCAGCCTGCCACCTCTCAACACTTAATAATTCCTCGTTCTTGAGATATCATCTTTTAATCACAACTTCACGGAGTTTTTCTGACATATTTTGAATCGCCCGAAAAATCACGAATGCGCCCCACTGCTTGTTCATTTCTCCGAGCTTCACCGAACTCCGCACAGGAGCAAACGGAATATGACGTAAGATAACGAGATCGAGAACGTAAACAAACCAGCGCACTTCAACACCATCTCCAGCAGAGTCCGGGCAAAATGTCGACAAGCGTTTAGATGACATTTTTTCTTAGGTAAAATAATTGCTCGCGTTTTTGTGTCGTTTATACTGATGACCCATTACCGGATATTTCTCCTTCAAGCAATGAAGACAAATGATGTGCAAAAATGATTATTGTTTGATTTTGTTTCAGTGAGACTAAATTGTTTTGTTGAGAGGACAATGGAAGACTTATCAGTAAAACTGGAACATCTTGAAAAAGAGACAGGATCACTGGTTCAGGATGATGAGATAACGTACCGGCATTCTGCAAATGTATCTTTGAAAGATGGAAACATAACACTGAAGACAGAACCAACAGCCCAGTATGAGGATGGAGAACAACGTAGTGTTGAGCATGATCCATGTGAACAAGTACCGGTAAGCCAAGAAAAACATTTCTCAACAGGATTGAAACTAGATCTACATAAAAATACTGTTCTCTCATGCATATCTGGCATCAGCGCCCTCATTTCCATGTTCTGTTTACGGACCAGTCACAGATTTTCTCCACGACTTAGAGACGTATGCTTGAAACGTCAAGGCCAGGTCACAACTGGGTGGGGCAGACAGGTTGATCTTGTGATATTATATGGACACAAGAAATATCTCCTTGAATTGATCGATATATCTAAATTCTATTAATGTTAATCGAATATTATAGTTTCTAGAGAATAAAATATCAATTTGAGGAAACAAGTTAAAATTTATGAGAAGATGAGTTTTACATATACCGTATACTTGTTGCCATCTCGCTGCAAAGTGAAACGGGCCAGACGTGTGACCTTGATCTGCCGACAGCTAGTTCTTTCAACAATGAAGCCGGTTCTTGGCCCCAAATCTTAAATCAGTCACATGCAAGATATGGAGATTTTAATGTGATCTAACAGCTTTTAGATACAGTTCTAATGGCTCAGGGTGGAGTATGCTCAAGTTTATATTAAATTCACAAACTGTAATTTATTATGCAGCCAGATTTTTGAACATGTTTTTACTAACTGAGCGTATTGAAGTTAAAATATGTTGTTATAAAAATAAGGCTGATGGTTTTTTTTTTCCATTCAGCCCTTTGTCAAGAAGTGTTCTGGTGACGAGCAGACACGTGTGGATGACTTGTTCCCTGACAGGCCATTCCCTGTGACCATGTTCAGGGTAAACTTCAAGACGGGAGAAAATACAAAACTGCCCAACGAATGTACTGCTGAAAAACCATATAAATGTTCATTCTGTCCTTATAGCTGTTCAAAAAAAGGGAGCCTAAATAGACATGAAAGAACACATACTGGCGAAAAACCATATAAATGTTCATTCTGTCCATATAGCTGTTCACAGAAATGGCACCTAAAGGAACATGAAAGAACACATACTGGCGAAAAGCCATATAAGTGTTCATTCTGTCCATATAGCTGTTCAACGAAAAGCTATCTAAGGAAACATGAAACGATACATACTGGTGAAAAGCCATATAAATGTTCAATGTGTCCATACAGCTGTTCACAAGCAGGATACCTAAGAGAACATGAAAGAATACATACTGGCGAAAAACCGTTTAAATGCCAACTCTGTTCATTTAGCTGTACAAGGAAAAGGTGCCTAAAGGAACATGAAAGGACACATACTGGTGAAAAGCCACATAAATGTTCACTCTGTCCATATAGCTGTTCACAGAAAAGAGAACTTAGAGAACATGAAAGAACACATACTGGCGATAAACCGTTTAAATGCCAACTCTGTTCATATAGCTGTTCAACGAAAAGCTATCTAAGGAAACATGAAACGATACATACTGATGAAAAGCCACATAAATGTTCACTCTGTCCATACAGCTGTTCACAGAAAAGACACCTTACAGAACATGAAAGAATGCATACTGGCGAAAAACCGTTTAAATGCCAACTCTGTTCATTTAGCTGTACAAGGAAAAGGTGCCTAAAGGAGCATGAAAGGACACATACTGGTGAAAAGCCACATAAATGTTCACTCTGTCCATATAGCTGTTCACAGAAAAGAGAACTTAGAGAGCATGAAAGAACACATACTGGCGATAAACCGTTTAAATGCCAACTCTGTTCATATAGCTGTACAAGCAAAAGGAGCCTAAAGGTACATGGAAGGACACATACTGGTGAAAAGCCATATAAATGTTCACTTTGTCCATATAGCTGTTCACAGAAAGGGAGCCTAAACCATCATGAAAGAACGCATACTGGTGAAAAGCCATACAACTGTTCACGCTGTCCATATAGTTGTTCACAAAAAGGGAATCTAAAGGCACATGAAAAGACACATACTGGTGAAAAGCCATACATGTGCTCCCTCTGTCCATATAACTGTTCATCACAGAAAGGGAGGCTAAACCATCATGAAAGAACGCATACTGGTGAAAAGCCATACAACTGTTCACGCTGTCCATATAGTTGTTCACAAAAAGGGAATCTAAAGGCACATGAAAAGACACATACTGGTGAAAAGCCATACATGTGCTCCCTCTGTCCATATAGCTGTTCACAGAAAGGGCACCTAAAGGAACACGAGAGGACGCATACTGGTGAAAAGTCATAGAAATGTTCACTCTGTCCACATTGCTCAAGCTGGTCGCATAAAGGGCACCTAAAGGAACACGAAAGGACGCCTGCTGGTGAAAAACCATACAAATGTTCACTCTGCCCATAAAGCTGTTCACACGAATGGAAGCTGAAGGTACAAGAAAGGACATATACTGATGAAAAGCCATACAAGTGCTCCCTCTGTTCATATAGCTGTTCAAAGAAAGGAGAGATAAGGAAACGTGGAAGGATACACACTGGTGAAAAGCCATATCAATGTTCTCTGTCCATACATCTGTTCTCAGAAAGTACATCTAAAGGAACATGAAAGGACATATACTGGTTAAAAGCCAAACAAGTGCTCCTGCTGTCCATATACATGTAGCTGTTCAACGATAAGCAGCCTACACGAAATAGCACATAATACTTAATAGACATAGAAGTAGTTACTCTGACCATATACCTTTGCAGAGCCTTGTTTTGGTTTTTTCGCATACATTTTAGTAAGGATTGTTTATTATGTTTGAAATGGAACAGCTTGAACGACTAATAAATGTTTTCATATATGCTATGACATTATAGTGAAATAATATTTTGGTTCAAGGTGTCGAAGTTGATATCAAAAAAATGCATACGGAAATATATACGACAAGGTCAAAAACAGATGGGAAGCTTAATTACCAATGTCCGACGACTGTTTCTCGTCATTTTAGAGTGGGGGTAACGTCTTGTTTAACTGTGGCCGAGAGCCAGATATATGTTGCCATTTGTGGGAAGTTGATGCTTGGTCGACATCGGGACTTACAGATAAGTCTTTTGTGTTCAATGCCGTCATTTTCATCCGTCGACGATACAGCGCACCAATCCCCAGTGTACGAGTTGTCACAGCGACACAGCTCACCAATTACCAATATACGAGTTGTCAGAGCTTTTCCATCAACAGCTCTCTAGATTTGTATCTAATACCGCTTATGTCGGTGCTAGGGGCCGTGTGGTCATGTCATCCAAGTTGCCACATGAACAGGTACAATAAAAGCGTACCTGAGATACAACAAATATCACGAATCGTTAGATTCTTGGTATGTGCTTTAGAATACGTTAACCAGAAGACTATACTGTGAGGCCATGTGACTGTCAGTATGTCGGCACCTCTTCCCACTTCCCTTATATGTGTTGTAATTCTTCTCGCCGCATTTTAACCTCCGTGTAATCAGAGTATATCTGACAGTGGGATGTCTACAATCTAATGTCATGAGAATGACTTGTAGGTCATTATACTAACATTGTTCGTCTAGTATTATGCAGTTAAGATCTCATTATGATCAGATGTTATACAGTTATTCAATAATAAACCGTACAAGAAAATCCCATCACGGAATTTACGTGCTTACTCTATCATAAGCCGATTGATATGCAAATACGTAGAGTTGTTTTGGGGGACAAATATATATATTTATTAAATATGTGTTGTAGTTAAAGCGAGAGATGGTCTATACGATATTTTGTAAAACTTATTTTCTTGAAATCCAAAACGGATTTGTCAGACGCGATGTACTTCAATGACCTATTGTTATCTCATTAAAAGATCAAGATGAACTTATCCTTACGTATCTGTTCATTTCAGGTTCAGGTTCCTGTTGCTTCAATGCATTTTGCTGAGAAGAATCAGGAACTTGATAATGTGATGTCTAGTACTGTAATATTACTGTCTTTATTGCACGATGTAAGCGTCCTGTCTGTGTGTTTTGTGCGCTGTCCTCAGTGTTTTATAGGTTGGATGGAGGGTGTCCAGTTCCATGCTGATTCAAAGATTTCTTCTTTGAAGTAGCAGGAACACAACTGGGCTGGGTGGTGTTTAGTTGGTTCGTCGTGATATAACTGAAATATTGTTGAAAGCGACGTTAAATTCTATTCACTCACTCACTCATTCATTTCAGATACTTAATTGTAAGAGATATAATCTCTAATCCAAATGTTCGGCAATCGTGATATATTCCTCTCCAGTAACATGCGTATGTGTTCACCACCAAGACAGGCTTGAAGTTCATTACAGAATGCTTTCCCGAAACAGTACATACCAACCACCTCGCTGGGGGTCTAATAACACCCCAGCCACCAGCCAGATTTTTGGATCGGATTCGGGGCCTTCGCTCACATCGCCGGAAGTGACATCATATATAGTAAAATAGATGTTTGCCGAACATTTCGATTATTTTTCAAGTCGGCATAATATCTCTGTTGATCCAGCGTTAAAAAGAAAAATTTGGAGATTATTTTCCCTGTTTATCTGGACAGAGCATATGAAAAGTAGTTCGCTCATGTGCAACACTGAAGAAATTGTTCGGCCGGATTCAAACTCAACGGTGCGAACGTGTGGGTTTTCCCCTATACGTCATAGCAACGTAGTAAAGGTCAACTTCAGCTATTGGAGGCAGCGATGATAAATAAGCGTGCGAAATGGAGCATGCGCTCTGGGGAGGATGAGTACATACTGACCCAAGAATTTAATATGGGTCACCCTTTCACCTAGGTTCTCTGGTACAGGTATCGTGATATACATATCTGTATATTAGTATATGTCATTCAATCAGCGTCTACGCTCGTCTGGATCTGTTTCGAAGAGTCTGCTATATTGCGTCTACATTTAGTGGGCCTACACTAACTTCTCGTCGCTAACCCAGTCGGGGCTCGTCAGAGATTTGCCTGGGGCTGTTTGCACGAATACTGTATGAATAACATCGGCGTAAGTGCCTGTTTTCCTACTTCTGAATGCCGACCCACGTGTCTAATGCTTGGACATTTCTATCACAGCTGGCCTCACCCTTGCCGAGGACAAAGTTTTCCCCCATCCACTTCGTTCACTGAATTAAATGGTCAGTTAATTGATGGAAGACACTAGGAATTTCGACTTGCAAATTCCGGACAGATGCTGCTGATTGGTTGGAGATCCGAAATTGTACTGGTGTAAACGGACATGTGCGAATTAAACTAGCTGGGGTAATGTATCTGGAGATGTGACTTCAGGCTTGAGACTTCCATTCAGTGTTAATCAAGGCGCCCTCTCGGAGCAGGCACAATTATACGAGCATCACAATGCCATATCAAGGGACGTAACCCCAATGCTATCGGCAGAAATATGGATGATTAGGAAATAACATGTAATTATTACCGAAACCAGTTGTAAAACTACAGCTCTAAATGAGTAAGTAGGTAACCAGAAATCAGTGCAACATATATACAGTGATTGGGTGATAACCATATGGTGTAACCCTGCAAGGACAGGCCGCCTAGCTCCGGTGGGTCCTCTGTCCACTCTTCAACGATCGGTTGGTCTTGACCTAGAGCAACTTCTGAACTATACAAGCTCGAACAAGTTATTGCCATGAGAGATTGTACCCGTCCGTTGTATATGATTCCTGAATGAAAAGAAAGATAAGCTCCTTGACAATTTAATATATTTGGCATCCGTACCGACTCCAGAAATACGTTTTGATTTTTTTAGCCCACCATCATGGGCTGTTCAAATCGCTTTTCGTCCGTAGTCCGTCGTCCGTCCATCCGTAAATAATACTTGTTATCGTGATTTCCCAGGAAGTACTGCATGGATCTTTCACAAATTTGGTACACAAGTTACCCTAGTTGTGCAAGATACCTTTTTCGTTCCGATTCGAAAATCTGCCACCAGGCAGCCATTTTGGATTTCCCCATGAAATTTTATCATGATTTCTCAGGAAGTGCTGCATGGATCTTTCTCAAATTTGATACACAGGTTCCACTTGTGGTCTAGTTGTGCAAGATACCTTTTTGGTCCGATTCGAAAATCCAAGTTACGCTTCAAATTAATACGGTATCCCCGAGTTGTGACGTTGCATCACAAGAGTCGGCGGATCAAACGGTGGGGCATATTCTATATATTGACTATGGAGAATACCCACACTTTCACCTTCTATATCAAGGAGTTCAAATGATTCCGAATTAAAATGTATTTCTTCAAATTTTAAATGAGTTTACTTTAGTCCATGCCGTTGCAAGTGAACTGCCCCACCGTTTCGTCTGCCGAAGGGACGTCACTCCCGTGAAACGTCACAACTCGACAACTGTAAACTACTGCGTGTTTCGATCCAAGGCAGATAATCAGCATTCAGACACTTTCAAAGTTTCAACATTACCGCACGGACCGGTTCCCTTCAGTATTAAGTTTTGTACCATCTTACTATTTTCGAGCATGGTATTGTTGTAGTGACACCCCCGGGTGTATGCATGAAATGTACTCGCTAGACCGCTTTTGATAGCCAGGTGTGAATTAGCCTTGATTCACCTATATATGGAAAGTAGACTCGTCCATTCCTGCACTTAGCGCCTGCGCACTGTCCGACCAGTGCTCTCGGCACGAAGGAAATCCGAGAGATATTGAACTGAGCTTACCGAGAAAAGACGTGGATCAAAGTTTACTTTGGTGCGCATTATTCATGGATAAGAAATACCTTATTCAAACTTGAGTATTCCTAAAATAAGGTTAGGAAAACTTCTTCATTTGGTGCCAGAACTGAGCGAAACGAACCTACGTTTTGGCAGGTAAATTTTGACTTGTAAAACCACAGTTTGGTTTGATTTTCTATTGTTCTAGCAAAAAGTTAGTGAAATTTATATTTGCTTTCGGCCATGGGTTACGGCCCAAATAGACTGTACACGCGTAGTGTAACGTCTCCTTGGCGTGAAAATTAATTGTTTTTGTGAGAACCGTTCCCCCAAAGCGATTACCACTGCTGACGTGACTTTCCATGCCGCTTCACGAAGTTGTTCATTTCGGCCTTGTTTGGGTCCACGAGGTCCCAACCCTTCAAACGCGGCTTCATTGATATTTTTCTCATTTTCGTTAGGGTAGGAATCATTGTCTGTAAATATTATTTGGATCGAAAAAAAATTTCTGGACTAGTTTCTCGTTTATTTTGGCGGAAAACTCCAAATTTCTTGCTCTATTTTTGGTAGCATTTCTTGTGAACAATTTGGCTTTTGGATTTGGTGCTTGTCGGGCTGGCCCATTCGTGTCCTGGTGGGTGTACGCCCTTTCGTGTTCTAAATTTTCTAGCCGTTTGTTGTCTAGTTTTTTTTTTTTTTGTAAATAATTGTTTCTTTCTTTGCTAGTGACTTATTTTCTGAAATATTTGTGTGTGGCGAATTCATTTCTTTTTGTGCTTTTGGCCACAATTGGTTCCGATTTTATTTTTTTGAACTCATTTCAACAAGTGAGGATTTGGAAAAATTCAGGCGATTTCATCATTTATTGTTATTTGTTTCTTTTTTGTACGGTATTTATTTTTTTCGTTAAATACTTTATCGAATGAACGTAGATGAATTAACCCTTCTTCTGCGTTTCGACTAATTAACCCTTCAATAGTAACGGTTGGTTATTCTAGCGCACAGTGAGCAGTTAATTCATAGCATTTTTTATTTTATTTTTTTTGCATTCTGAATTCCTGCTCAGCGTGTTACACAGGCCTTCTATTTTGGTTCTAACAATCTGAAATTTGAATTTACAATTTTGCTATCCTGACTTCGTGAAATTTGAAATTCAGATTTCTATTTCAATATTCCTGACATAGTAATCGGTTCACTCTCTGTGTAGTACGCTTACTTCGTAAAGGTAAAGATACAACGTTTAGACACCTTTCGGATTATTTACATTTTTCTTTTCTGGTAGGCTCAGTCGTGGCCTATGATGATTTAACATCTGACAGGATATTATTTCTTGTTAATGTTGTGCCAATGTTTGGCATACTGAGGGCGATTTCTTCAACATTTCTACTATTTGTGAAGATTTTAGTGTAAATAATATCTTTAAATTTGTCCAAATATCACAACGTTAGATTTTTTACCAATTGTATGTGTGAAAATGTTCAGATTTGACTAGTGTTGACAAAAACTGGCGGTTCAACACATTATTCGTCTTGACTTGTTGGGGATTTCTCTGAATGTGTTTTACTGGTGACCACAAAAAGCATGATCGCTATAGTATTCGTGCCATATCGCATCTTGGATTGTGCACATCCTTTATTTGTAAGCAGCGTTCAAAATTATGAGGGAAGGGAGGGATATATCAGGACAGTCATATCAAATTGATATATCCGGACGTTTATATGAAATTGATGCCCAAGCTATTCAAAATATTCGAACTCCGCTTACAAATTGGTGTGGTAGCACACATTTAATTGACCACCTTCCGGCCAAGCATCCTACAAATTCATCAGGGCATGTAAGGGGTACTGGCTCATTCAAACAGATACCAGACGCTCTTCCTTTAAGGGAGTTCTATGGGCGAGATAATTCCCAATGTTGTGATGGTTCACCTGACCGCTCTTTATGGCGCGATGGTGAATCCACCAGATGTCTCAATAGTTCGCGTGACCATTCCTCTGGAACAAATCGCGAACATTTGCGACATCGCGACAACTCACGCGAACATTTGCGACATCGCGATAGCTCGCGCGAACATTTGCGATTTCGCGACAACTCGCGCGAACATTTGCGACATCGCGACAGCTCTCGCGAACATAATCGCCATCGAAATCGCGATGCTTCCATTGATTGTGACAGCAAGCGTGACGGTTTCACTCGAAATCTTAATTCTTCGCGAGAAAGTAGCAACCGCCATGAGCAGGACTTCGCGAGATATCGCCAGTCATTTCGCCATACATCAAGTGATCGACGTAGCGATAATCGCGAATACGGCTTGTCACAAGGCAAGCCATATCGTAACTGTGGTAATGCACGTGACATTCGTCATGAGCGTGATCGCGATACACCCTCCCATAAGTCCGTGTACGGTTATGTATCAAATAGTGATCGAGAGGGTGACTGGTATCGTGACGTATCACGTGACCTGTCGCGAGACGAACCAGACCATGACCGCGACTGCCATCTTCACGGGTCACATGACGAACATGATGGATTGCGTAGCGAGCTAGACCGTGACTGGTATCGTGATGAGTCACGTGACAAGTCACGTGACAAACGTGACGGATGGCGCGATGGAAGTGAAGAATTTCATCCAAAAAGGCAGAGCCAGTACTTGAGTGTTGGGCGCTGTGACGGTTTGCTTGACCGGCGTCACGAATCTCCACGAGATCGGCATATTAGTTATTCGCGTGACGGGCGTCGCGAATATTCACAAGAACGATTGCGTGATAATTTGACTAAACGATCGTGTGACTTTACACGCGACGATGTTGAATCGTGTAATTATTCGCTTGATCAAATACGTGATGACCTACGTGATCGAAATAGTGGATCACGTGGACATTCGGACTATCCTCGTGATGTTCCTGAGAGAAAACTAGAACAAGAGTCTGGTCACCTTCGGGTTTCATCGGATACGCGAACAAAGTTCATACATAATTTTCAAGAGACCACGTGTAACTACGACATGCATTCGTCCACTGCGCATGACGCAGACGGTATTCTTTCACATGGACAATGTGATCGGGAATTGAGGACGTGTTCGACATTCCTTAATAAATCTCCGGTGCATTCAATCGACATTGATCGCAGTTCTGATGATCGTTATATTACGATACAGTGTATCAAACAAAAAATGACTCTGATGGTTGAGAAAATGCGTGATCTTCAGAATTCGATGGCTAATTGCCCGGATTCACGCAGTTTATTCACGAAGAGTGATGAAACTCGACCATTAATGGTTCCTGCCTCGACGGGTTCTGGAGTGAACGTCACTCCGGACTTGTCGGGCGTGACGTCACCCTGTGATAGTATAATAATAAATCAGAGTACGAACGGTCACTCGACTTCTCCGGAATCCGCATGTGATCACTCAGCTCTCGAGATTGGCACATGCATTTCTCCCTTAAGCAGTAGACTGCTCGAGAATGAAACTCTAAACATTGTCGAACGAGAAACCTCAGCTGTTGTTCGAAATGACAATTCCACGTCAGCTGATGTTAATGAAACGAGAGATAATTGGGATAAATCAGAGGTCAATTTTGTCGAACAGGATTTGAAGTTTGACCGCGACTCACATCGGAGTACTCGGAATAAACTGATCCCGAGCCTTTTAGCTGCGCAAAGTTTGGAAAGGTGTACAAATAGCACATCTTCCCATAATAAAGTTGTTCAACGATCATCAGAATGTTTGACCCCTGAATCAACGGAAAAAGTGACTACAGACAAACCAGACAATGTAAATCTGAGAGATGCTGGGAATTCTGAGCAGCAATTTATGGAATCGCGTGACAGAAATCCTTGTGCATCCACCTATCATGAGACTAGTGACGGGAATGGTGAAACTTTAGTCACTGTTTCCTTAACTCCAGTGCCAAACGCTCTTCCCGCTCCGCTGGAACGTTGCCTTCGCCCTGAAGTTAGGGACACCTGTGACGTAACGTCAGTCGTGGCGTGGAGTGTCCTGTGGTTTGTAGCAGGAAATCTTCTGTGGTTTGTGGCGTGTAACCTCCTATATCTTATGTTACTAATTTTATGGTATGCGATGTTTATCATTCCTGCCTCCATGAGCGTGTACTTGCTTTCTCGTTTTCTAAAATTCTGTTTTAGATTGACAAAGCAAGTGACAGAATGGATCCTGGTCGATATGGTTGATCGACACGGGAGAACTTGCAACTATTCGAACGAAGATAACGCTACTTTACTGAAATTTCAGGGGCTCCATTGGGTGAACTTATCCAGTGATTGTCACTCTGCACTGAAATTTATTGTAAACTGCATCGAAAAACAAAGGTGTGTTTTGACGTTTGGCTCTGTCCATGGGGACTCGACCCGTCGTCAACGTAACTTTCTGTGCCTGACCATATTTGGTTTTACTCCGATTCAGATTGAGTGGTATACAAAACGTCCCATGTTACGTACTGGTTCTAGCCAATCAGTGGCCTGGGTTGAGTGTATTACGCTCTTTCAATTTGACCTTGAACTGGATCACGTGGTTTTAGTCCATTCTAACGTCGGGGCATTGTCAGACGTCATGACTGAGAGAAGGGAATTCCGACATCCTCGTGTCACTTTGGATTCTCTCGGTGCTTCTGACTTGCTGCCGTTCCGAACAACATAAAATCAAATGGACCTGAACCAAGATCTGACCCAATTCAAGTGTGGAGTATACACTATGCAAACAATTTCAGATGTCTTTGTAAATTGTTTCGAAAACATCCAGATAAACGAAACGAAATTTCTGAAATGGAATCTGTATTTTGGAATTAATGACTTGAATTCATAATCTAGGTCAAAAAAAATTCCTCCGTTGATTTGTTATCATTTCCATATGTTCAGATACTTGAATTCGCATGTGTGTGTTTGTACATAAAGTGAGGCGCTCTATGGGCCAAAACGCATACCTGTACCCTGGAACTCCCATGCTTCAGCTCCCTCTGTTGTGGTTGGGAAGAGGAATGGGGAGATTCGGTATCTTAAAAACGATTTAACTGTAGGTTAGTCCAGTTAAATCTCCGGAATGGAGATCCTTTTTAAAAAGAGCACGAATTTTAGGTTAGTCTTGTTAAGGTCAAATTTATGTGTTGAAATGTTTTATTCTATTACATATGGTTTGCCTGCGTCCTACTTTCCGGAAGGTCGAAGGAAAACTAGATTTCGTACTTCAATATTAAAGTGTTGCCCAGGGGTTCCGTGACCTGAGGGCCGCACTTTTCGTTTCTGTGTATGTACGATGGGCATTCCCGGAAATCTTGTCTATATATTGGACATTCTCTCTATTTTTGGGGACGGTTTCCTGACCGGTTACCTACCCGAAGTGAATATGAAGGAGATTGCCGAACATATTCATTTCTTACAGAGTGAGTGTCAAGGAAAATGCAAAGAATATTATGGACATTTTTATGGGCACTTTATTTTAATGGAACGAATCGAAACACCGTGGACGATATTTCAGAGCCTGGCGTAATGGATGTCAAGATACACTTGGATATCGCTCGTACAGCAGGTTCTTGCCTGGGAATGTGAGCGATATCCAAGGTGATATGAAGTCAATTGTGAATTGGCCGTCCGTATCTTCATGGTACCCGGTTTTTGCTGGGGTTCTGTGAGAAGTCCGAAGGCATATTGTGCTTTGAGTGTAGTCTATGAATGTCGATCGAACGATCCCCTTCATCAGGGTTGGGGTTTGTCTTAAAATGGCGATATAGGCCGCCTTTAACAAAACAGGGAAGGATGTTGTAGTGACACCCCCGGGTGTATGCATGAAATGTACTCGCTAGACCGCTTTTGATAGCCAGGTGTGAATTAGCCTTGATCCACCTATATATGGAAAGTAGACTCGTCCATTCCTGCACTTAGCGCCTGCGCACTGTCCGACCAGTGCTCTCGGCACGAAGGAAATCCGAGAGATATTGAACTGAGCTTACCGAGAAAAGACGTGGATCAAAGTTTACCTGCTTACTAGACTTTGGTGCGCATTATTCATGGATAAGAAATACCTTATTCAAACTTGAGGAGTATTCCTAAAATAAGGTTAGGAAAACTTCTTCAGTATCTTAAAAGAGATATCTCAAACTAGCCCAGTCAACAGAACAGAATTGGCATTCGTTCCTAATTATAAAATCTTAAGTATGTTTCATAGCGCATGCCAAAATGTGAAGGAGATTCGTCTTCGCTTCCAGTACCCACTGATGACACGTGCAAAAAAAAATACTACAAAACGAAGACGAAGGATCCTCCGGACATTCATTTTCAGAATAACTTTGCTCATTTCACTTGTGCTATTACAACCGACATCAGGTACAGTTTCTACAAATCTTGGAACTCTTGAAACTTAGAAAGATAATATCTTGGTGTTTTCCAGTGCCCCATTTTCGATATTTTCCGCTCAAATTCGAAATCCTGCAAACAGAATTACAAATCAACCATCTGTTCTTAGTAACAATGGACAAAAAGATCCCCTTGTCATTAACTTACAATTATCGGACGATGGTGGGCGCCAAGATCCTTCAGGATCTCTCGTTTTTTTCGAACTCGAACTTTTTCACCACCTTTGTGTTTAATTGTTGTCTTGAATGTTGACATTCTGCTTGTGGACGTTTCGCCCCCGAGGTTTGCCCTCTGTGTAAATCATTTTGATTGCAGTTTGTGACTGTAATTAGGCCTTGGTCATGGTGCCCAAGGCCAAAAGTTGATGAGCATTTCTTCAGTGAGTTGATTCATATTTCATTGATGTTTTCATAATTAACGATGGAGACAGTGTGCCGCAATTGACCAAAAGAATTATTTGGGCTGTTTGAAGAACTGGGGGGATAATATTCATAATTTTAACTAAGAAGCCATTCATCCCTCATAACAATGGCAACTTTTAGTACTCACATTCTGCTTCATAAATGCAATATCACAAGTATTCCATTCATAGCTGAAATTCGGGAAAACAGCGAAAATATTACACCATTTCACCTTCAAATATGGTCGCCGCCTAACAGAATCTGGTCAAAATTCAGGACACTTTTGACTCTTCCGTAAACTCTATGATGACAAGTTATATGCTGTTTTATATCATATCGTGCTTGATCTATGGAGAACTTAATTGTGCTTTAATTTGTTGACATGTAAATATTCTATTTAAAAATCACCTGTTATGCCTGCTGTACCGGTAATTAATGCTGTGGAGCAAAAAAAGAAAAGAAGAAAAAAAACAAACAACGGTTAACCGACGTCGGGTCTTACAGATTTCTAAACAAGTACTAGAATTGTACTAATATTTTCCCCGTTTGGGTCGACTCTTCTAACGGTCACATGGTTTGTCACTTTCCATCGGATGACTTCATAGGGATATTACCTCATTGCTCATGGGTAATGAGATCTAATACCGCTCAAGCCGGCCATATACCATATGATCATGTTATTGGAGGTGTTCACGTGAACATCCGCCGTAAAAGAGTGTCTGAGATACAAATCATCACAGGGGTCATTTTCGGTTCTTGTGATGTTTCATATGTGCAATCAGAATATTTGCTTTTGGGGTCATACTGCTTCTTTCAGTACGTTTACATCTTATCTCCACACTTTATATCCCGCATTTGATTGTTATATTTGTTATGTTGAGATTCTGCTGTTGGTCATTTCATACCCGAGGTTTGCCGATGTACAAATCATTGTGATTGTAGTCTAATTGTTAAGGGAAGGAAATGAAATGCTTGATCTCACAGACTTGTATTCCACATATCCAGGTGAAATGTGACAGGATTAGCTCCCCTGATTCGGGCGTCATTTTTAGACACGGATATGTAAACCGGCGAATTAAGCTAACTGGTGCACTATACCTGGGGATGTGAATTCATAGATCGGTGTGTCTTGTTCTAGAGAAACGTCGAAAAAGTTATTGCCAAGTGAACTCGAATCCATTTTCTTTGTAAATGAGCTCCGGTACAATTTAACATCTCTGGCATCCGTGCCCACTCCAGGTATAGGTTTTGTTTTTTATATCCGCGAATGTTTACCGCGAGAACTTTATGTCCGTTGCGGCGAGTACTATTTGTACAGAGTTTTCGACTCTTATTCGGTCAAGGTACAAACATCATTTGGGGGATATAGCGCCTCGTGATGTTTTTTTTTTATATACAGCACTAATACCCATCGGTGGAATTACCGACTGCAGATAAACAACAACGACAGGAAAGGTTTGTGAAGTTTAGATTGAATTTGAGGCAGACCTCGCCTTTGTCCCAACTGTTTCAGATTGTTAACTAAGAGAATTATCATTTAGTTTACCCGACTCGAGTACCATGCCCTCAAATGTCTGATTCCTAATTCTAAGATGCTGTGAATACTAGCTCAATTGGGCTGATTGGCCTATCATAGCTCAAACTCTACAGCTCAATTGGATTATACTTATAGACCCATGAAATAGTTATAACGAATGTTCTGACCATTCTTCCGTTTCAGTTTCATATTCCAGGAGGGTTTTCATCAGCAAAGTGTACAATTTGTGGCTGTTGCCCCATTCTACCGGTCATTTATAATTCATCTTTATGCCTCGATGAGAATGAATTGTTTTTTTTTTATACCATCCAGGGTAATATTAATTTAGTATCTTCTCAAGATCTATTTCTTCTTCTGTTAGACCCACCCGATTCCATTTCAAGAGATGTGGCTTGTTCTATATACCGGTACTCATGTCTCCCTAAACGGGGTTCAGTTTCTTAAATTGAGGCGTAATTTAAAGTTTTACTATTGTTATATTACTTTAGTAATGGGCATTAGACCTGCATGTACCCTATGTGAAATGTTGTTCATTTATTCCGTTGTTTTGTACTCCGCTTATAATGGGGATATTAGTACAATAAAATCATTCATACACACTTTATAACGATGGGGATTTTCCTGGTGGGTGAATCGTTCATCTGAAACGACGGGACTTACTATTTAGAATATAACGTTTTATTGATGCAAGGATATTCGTAAGAGACCAACTTTATTCATACAACAAAATTATCTCTAGTAATGAAATAAAACTTGTCAAAATAATGAAATTCAAACACCCGCGCTAATTGGTTACACAGATCGGTAAAAATCCGGAGTAGCCCCTGTGTAATACAGTACCGTACTTCATGAACATCCAAACTTGAGAAGTTCGATTGAAAACAATGGCAAAATGACACAGAAATAACTCTAACAGGTTCTTCTTTATTCCATGGAAGTCTTTGGTCCAGGGATGATTTAGTTTTTAACAAAGACTTTAAAATACAGTGAAATTGGTCGCTAATTGATCACACAAGGCTATCACAGATCAAAATAGTATCCGCGTTTGGATACAAACTTGAATCTCGCGTGCTCATATCTATATTTTTTTGGTACAAAATCGAGTGCATTTTCACCCGTAATTGCTTGACTGGGTCATTTCTTGTTTGGTGACCATATTTTTGTGCTTTGATTGCAGAGGACTAAACTCCGATGCTGCTGCTCTCTTCCTTTGATGTTAAAAGGGAAAGTGCGAGAGGAATTATTCACTCATATTTGTGCTATTTTGCATTGCAGTGCGTATCCAATCATCTACCCGTTCTGTGCACAGTTTTCGCTGTATTTCCAGTGATTATTCCTACGAAGTAGGCTCTCATTTGCAAATTGGCCGGTAATGAGTGAGTGAGTCAGTCCATCCGAATCCTTTTGTCGGCAAAATAAGAAGAACTGTTGACATTAGAACCTTGATTTTTGGCATGAAGGTGCATTAGGGAACTGTTACCAGCAAGTTAAGAGCTGACCTACTCTTGATGATGCCTCTCAATGAACTTACATGTATACTCCGGGATCACACGGCTCCGTGGGTCGTTCGGCTCTATCCGGCAATAAAACAACCCCTCCCAGCTCTGTCCATTTGTTTTATCGAGTTCGGCAAAGAGTTTGATTGCGGTGAAGAGCTCATCCGTCTGCAATCAGTCTTCAAACATCAACGGTCGGTTGAATTCTCCGCCATTATCTTTGTACGGCCGGTCACTTGCGCACGAGACGTTGCTGATCACATGACACGTACGAATGTAATGGCGGAGAATTCACGAGATGGTAGGATAAGGCGGGATTTTGGCGGATGAAATCGAAAAAATAAGATGTCCTAAAAATTCTTATGTTTTCATGTAACAACAACAGAGAATATAAGTACACAATATGTGAAAGTTTCAGTGCGATTGCGTTACGACCCAAGAGCTCCGGAGCTCCGAGGGTGCAGCACAGGTACACGCGCATGCCTGCGATGACGTCATTTCCGAGCGCCGCAAGCTTTGAGCTCCGAGAGCTCCGATCCAAGAGTTCTGCCAAGTACATGTACATTAAACACAGGGAAGATATTGTCTAATATAGGACAGATACAGTATAATACAGGACAGATATGGTGTAATACAGCACAGATTCTGTATAATACTGGACAGGTATGGTATAATACAGCACAGATATGGTATAATACATTTTATTACAAGTTTTTACATGTTACGGTGTGTACGTAGACATGTGACAAGTGCGCACTCCAGTGTACAGGACAGCGATGCACTGATTTGTGGGGAGAACAACGTAGGAGAGTTCTTGTGGGCTGCGGGCTAATAAAAGTGGCGGTAGGTGGGAATGTTCAGCATTTTCTGATACGCAGCCAACATGTTCTCTTGTTCGACCTGCCTGAAGCAGTTTACTCGCCCAGAAGATTTGCGACGCCATGAGGCCTCCATCCACCACGGCGCACGAAATACTTGTATAACTTGCGCACGGTCATTTAATCGGGATGCTTTACTGCGCCATGAACGTTCACTCCATGAGGGCGCGAAGGAACAATGTAATGAATGTGGTCAACTCTTCAAACGACCCAGTCAGTTGAGACGTCATCAGCGTTTGATTCATGGTCCGTCACCACGGTATGAGCGACAACTTCCCACTAAAGAGGCACCCAGGAGGGTCAGACCTGCTGAAGATGAGCCCGGGGAGACGAATGCCACTGGTGATGCGATGACGGAGAACCCGCCTATACCCATAGTTCAGAAGAG
>JAVTVY010045693.1:0-21236 GCA_036873755.1 Hanleya hanleyi | reverse complement strand
TGGGGTGTTTCCAGGTTCGAGCCCCATGTACTTCATTGTAAATATTGGTACTGATTTGACATGATATTTTAATCAGTGTATGGTGATGTTATGGACAGTCTCCGATTATATTTTGATTAAAATGTGGATCTTTTATCATTCTCCTTCATACTTAGTGTGATTAAAAACAGGTACACAATACAGGGGTAAATGGATCTGAAACAGGCTGACTGTCGATAGTTCGATTGATAGGTGAAATTTGATGTAACTATCTGTCCTGGCAGGCATACATGTTTCTATGCAACTACCTCACTGGGATGACCCATTCACTGGAAACCAATGAGCTTCAAAGTTAAGAAAATTAGAAATGCCTTGAAGCAACAAAATTTATTACTCACCTTAACTTTACGAAGGGTGATAATTATTGAGGAGTGGAATTCGTTTTGTATTTATCCAAACAGGTTGCGATGGTTATAGGCCTAGGATTTTGGCATCAATTATATCTGCACCTTCCATGTACATTCTGAGCATTCTGAGGTGAACTGCCTCAACCCCAGCAATGAATGACATTGAGACATGAAATGTGGGTAGATACTTCATGTAGGAAGCTATTGTCCCAAGCCTTTGTGCCGCTGAAAAGGCTCAAGTCTAGACACATTGTTGTTCCCAGACTTGGCTATTGTATGCATTGTCTCGTGATACTTACATGGAGTATGAACCGAAAAGTGTCGGGAGTACTTGCCTTAATTATTGTTGATGTTTTTAATCAGATTGATCCATATTTGTAGTTGTTCTGTCCTAATTAAGAACTTTTTGCATTGAACTATGTAACAAAAATACATCTCACAAAATATTCCACTTCACCACACAGGCAATGACAAGGGTCTGTAATTGATAAACCAATAGATTTGGTTTTTATTGTGGAAAGTAACGAATAAGATATGCACTCCAAACTAAAGTACCGTTTCATAAGTAGTTATACTTCTGAGATTAATTGTATTAAAGCGAGTAAGGCTGCATCATTGTATTTATTACAGACATAATAAACACTGGATAAAGGGGCATTCGAGTATTATGTACGCAGCAAGGGGGGATGGGGGGTCTAAAAATCAGTATTTTTTTTTGTATGTACGCTGGTTTAAATTTTGCATATGGGAGGGGGTACAAAAATCCATTATTTTGCGAAGGTAATACTCAAATGGCCCCAAACCATGAATTGCTGTATCAATTACAGACCGAGACTTATTGAATACCTGTGCTTCATTACTATCAGTTCCCGACTTTTATTGAGATTAGTTATGGTATCAGCCTAAATGATGAAGCTTTCCTCTATTATATTTTCCTCTGTACTTGTACCCCTTGAACTATTCTACTCCTTTGTGTACGTATATTATTATATAATATCTGGAGCAGTACTCTACTACATATATATGGACATGATGGAATCTTTGATGGACCTAATCCAGTTAAAACTTTATTTCTTGCAACATTTTTCAGATGAGTTGTAATTTCTTATCCTATGAAGCATGAGACGAGTCCTTACACGAAGCTCCACTCATATGAGGTATTTTGGGCACGGTGGAGATCAAAGGCCACACACACCTTGCCTAGACTAATTATAATCAAATGCCACCTCACTATATGCACCCTTGGAGGTGGCACTCTTCTTTTTATAACATTTTGCAATGAGGAGTGGAGCTTGGGTAAGGACCCGTCTTGTCTCGAGAAGATGTTATTTAGTCATTAGGTGTTTAACCTACCAATTTGGTGTCCATAAATTTGGTGCATTGTATTTTCCAAATAAAGCAATTCTCCTTAACTGCTATCATTTGTCTTTCTTTATATTCGTGTCGACATGTGCCAAAAAGGCTTTTGAGAACTATGCAAAGTTGCATTTTCGTTTCCCAGCGATTTGACCAATGAATAGCCCAACACATGTATTTATCATCTCTGGATATATAATAGCATATTCGTGTCCTAGTCCTTGCACAGGACCAATTTCTGGGAGTGGGTGAGCAAGTGAATATGATATAGCATCTATATTTCAGTCATATCATGACATTGGGTCCTATTCCTTTTCACACTCCGGGAACCCCACAGGTAGGGTCCTATTCTATTTTATACCCGGAACCCCATGGGTGCCCCAGTCAGTCACCTCTCATGACAAGCTTTCTGAGGAGCTGAGGCCTATTCTTACTATGACCGGAGGTGTGCACGAAGACATCCATGGGGCACAAATTTTTAGCTCATCTGGGCCGAAGGCCCTATGGGCTAATGTCATGGCCTGATTGTCCGTCGTCCGTAAACATCTTCTCTGAAATCGCTTGGCCGATTAAGCTGAAACTTGGCATGCATGTTCCCCCCAATGAGTACATCAGAATTTGTTCATGCGGTGTCGATATGATTTTAAATATGGCTGCCATGGTGGCCATCTTGAATTTGCCAGTGAAATCTTGTCATTATTTTTTGGTAACAACTTCATGGATCTTTCTCAAATTTGGTACACCGGTTCCTCTTTGGGTTTAGTTGTACAACGTGTGTACTCTAGTCCAATTTGAATATCCAATATGGCCACCAGGCGGCTATCTTGGATTTCCCCATGAAACTGTTATCGCGATTTCTCAGGAACCACTGCATGGGTCTTTCTCAAATTTGGTATACACAGGTTCTCCTTGGGGTCTAGCTGTGCAAGATGCCTTTTCTGGTCCGATTCGAAAATCCAATATGGCCACCAGGCAGCCATCTTGAATTTCCCCATGAAATTTTGTCATCGTGAATTCTCAGGAAATTACTGCATGGATCTTTGTCAAATTGGGTACACAGGTTCCCCTTGTGGTCCAGTTGTGCAAGATACCTTTTTAGCCCACCATCACCAGATGGTGGGCTGTTCAAATCACTTTTCGTCCGTGGTCCGTCGTCCGTCAGTCCGTCAGTCAGTCCGTCCGTCAGTCAGTCAGTCCGTCCGTCCGTAAACAATTCTTGTTATCGCGATTTCTCAGGAACTACTGCACGGATCTTTCTCAAATTTGGTACACAGGTTCCCCTTGGGGTCTAGTTGTGCAAGAAACCTTTTTTGGTCCGATCCGAAAATCCAATATGGCCACCAGGCAGCCATCTTGGATTTCCCCATGAAACCTTGTTATCGTGATTTCTCGGGAACTACTGCATGGATCTTTCCCAAATTTGGTACACAGGTTCCCCTTGGGGTCTAGTTGTGCAAAACACCTTTTTTGGTCCGATCCGAAAATCCAATATGGCCACCAGGCAGCCATCTTGGATTTCCCCATGAAACCTTGTTATCACGATTTCTCAGGAACTACTGCATGGATCTTTCTCAAATTTGGTACACAGGTTCCCCTTGGGGTCTAGTTGTGCAGGAAACCCTTTTCGGTCTGATTCGAAAATCCAATATGGCCACCAGGCAGCCATCTTGGATTTCCCGATGAAACCTTGTTATTGCGATTTCTCCGGAACTACTGCATGGATCTTTCTCAAATTTGGTACACAGGTTCCTCTTGCGGTCTAGTTGTGCAAGAAACCTTTTTCGGTCCGATTCAAAAATCCAATATGGCCACCAGGCAGCCATCTTGGATTTCCCCATGAAACCTTGTTATCACGATTTCTCAGGAACTACTGCATGGATCTTTCTCAAATTTGGTACACAGGTTCTCCTTGGGGTCTAATTGTGCAAGAAACCTTTTTTGGTCCGATTCGAAAATCCAATATGGCCACCAGGCAGCCATCTTGGATTTCCCCGTGAAACCTTATCGCGATTTCTCAGGAACTACTGCATGGATCTTTCTCAAATTTGGTACACAGGTTCCCCTTGGGGTCTAGTTGTGGAAGAAACCTTTTTTGGTCCGATCCGAAAATCCAATATGGCCACCAGGCAGCCATCTTGCATTTCCCCATGAAACCTTGTTATCGCGATTTCTCAGGAACTACTTCATGGATCTTTCTCAAATTTGGTACACAGGTTCCCCTTGGGGTAACAAGATACCTTTTCTGGTCCGATTCAAAAATCCAATATGGCCACCAGGCAGCCATCTTGGATTTCCCCCATGAAACCTTGTTATCGCGATTCCTCAGGAACTACTGCATGGGTCTTTCTCAAATTTGGTACACAGGTTCCCCTTGGGGTCTAGTTGTGCAAGATACCTTTTTTTGGTCCGATTCGAAAATCCAATATGGCCGCCAGGCAGCCATCTTGAATTACCCCATGAAACCTTGTTATCGCGATTTCTCAGGAACTACTGCATGGATCTTTCTCAAATTTGGTACACGAGTTCCCCTTGGGATGTAGTTGTGCAAGATACCTTTCCTGGTACGATTTGAAAATCCAGTATGGCCACCAGGCAGGCATCTTGGATTTTCCCATGAAACTTTATCATCGTTTCTCAGGAACTACTCCATGGATCTTTCTCAATTTTGGTACACAGGTTCCCCTTAGGGTCTTGATATGCAACAACCGCACTGCGGTGGTCTAATGGTTAGAGCGTCGGCCTCGTAAGCGGTAGGTACTGGGTTCGATCCCAGGCCGGGTCATACCTAAGACTTGAAAAATGGAACTTGTTGCTCCCTCGCTTACGCTCAGCATTAAGAGGATAGAACAAAGGACTGGTTCGCTCGGTGTCAGTATAATGTGACTGAGTGGGGTGTCATGTCTGCCTACGGCATGATATTTCAGTGGGACAGCACTATAAAATGGCAGCATTAGATCTGCTCTGTTACAAGTAGGTTCCCCTGCCCCTCCCCCTCCCCTCCCTTCCCTTCCCCGTCGTGATATAGCTGAAAAAATGTTGAAAGCGACGTTAAACCCTATTCACTCACTCACTTGATATGCAACATGCCTTTTTCGGTCCGAATCGAAAATCCAATATGGTCATCAGGCGGCCATCTTAGACTTCCCGATGAAATTTTTTTATCATGATTTCTCAGGAAGTACTGCCTGGATCGTTCTCACATTTGATACACCGGTTCAATTGTGCAAGATAACTTTTCTGGTCCGATTCCAAAATCCAGTATGTCCATCAGGCGGCCACCTTGGATTTCCCCATGAAACTTTGTTATTGCGATTTCTCGGGAACTACTGCATGGATCTTTGTTAAATTTGGCACACAGGTTCACCTTGTCGTCTAGTTGTGCAAGATACCTTTTCTGGTCCGATTCGAAAATTCAATATGGCCAACAGGCGGCCATCTTGGATTTTCTCATGCAAATTTGTTATTGTGATTTCTCAGGAAGTACTGCATGGATCTTTCTCAAATTTGGTACACAGGTTCCCCGTATGGTCTAGTTGTGCAAGATACCTTTTTTGGTCCGATTCGAAAATCCAAGTTACGCTTCAAATTAATTCGGTATTCTCGAGTTGTGACGTTCCATCACAAGAGTCGGCGGATCAAACGGTGGGGCATATTCCATATATTGACTACGGTAATTCCCCTAATAATTCGATCACCAGAAGTGCAGCAAAAATGACTTATATCTGGAAATATTCTTGATGGTACCAGCCACAAAGTGTCACATTTTGTCATTATATGACTTTTCTTCAATTTGAATGGAGAATGGGAATGTTACTTTTTCTCTGTGTTTGAATAACAGAGTTGAAAAGCGAACTTCCTGTGATTGAATTACCGTATAGAGAATATCCATACCTTCACCTTCCATATGAAGGAGTTCAAATAAATCGGAATTAAAATGTATTTCTTCAATTTTTAAATCAGCTTTCTTTAGTCCATGCAGTAGCAAGTGAACTGCTCCACCCTTCCGTCTGCCGGCGGGTCGGCTACATGAAGGGACGTCAATCACAACTCGACAACTGTAGACTACTGCATGTTTCGATCCAAGGGAGATAATCATGATTCAGGCACTTTCGAAGTTTCAACATTACTGCACGGACCGGATCCCTTCAGTATTAAGTAGTGTACCATCTTACTATTTTCGAGCATGGTATCTGAAAAGAGAGATCTCAAAATAGCCGTATAAACAGAACCGAATTAGCATTCGTTCTTAATTATAAAATCTTAAGTATTGGTCTTAAGTATTGAAGATTGGTCTTCGCTTCCAGTACCCAATGATGACATGTGCAAAAAAATAAATAAAAAAAATACTACGAAACAAAGGCGAAGAATCCTCCGTACATGTACATTCACTTTCAGACTAACTTTGCTCATTTCCCTAATATTATAACAACCGACATAAGTACAGTTTCTAGAAATCTCGAAACTCCTGAAACTTAGATTATATCTTGGTGTTTTTCAGTGGCCTTTTCTGATCCTTTTCGCTCAGATTCGAAATTCTGTAAACAAAATTACAAGTCAATCGTTTGTTCTTAGTAACAATGGACAAAAAGATCCTCTAGTCATTAGCTTACAATTATCGGACAATGGTGGGCGCCAAGATCCTTCAGGATCTCTCGTATCTTTAGCGCCGTATAGATGATTAGTTCAATCCTCTCACAAACGCAGAAGCGTTCCTATAATACAACTTCATCGCCTTGATGGTAACGGTTCGGATACAGCTGAGCGGAGAAAAGGAAAAACGACATATCAACTACAAGAAGATCGAAAGTCAAAGCAACAAAGCGTCAACAGAGGTTTGGAAAATAAGTGTGGACCATGGCCTCATATCCATCATTCAATATTCAGCCTTCGTCCACAAAAGAATACCGCGTCAATAATCGAAAGACCTCTTTAACAGTTCCAAATATTTATGCATGATCCCATAAGAGAGAAGCTTTCAACAGTCTTCAATCGTTGGTCTCTTCTACAACCATCCGTTTGGTCTCTTGTAGGAAATCATCTTGTGTTTTTATTATTTTTATTTCATACACATTTGGAGTTGGTGCTGTCACACGAAATAGATTTTTCGTTTATTGACGCGTAAATGCTTTTATTAATGACGTCTGAAAATTGAATGTCGGATCTGACGCTTGCTATTCAAAACTAACAGAAAAATATTACGATGTTCTTATAAAATCCTTCGCACTCACCATTAGTCTTTATCCAAATGGATTTCCAAGTAGCGTTCTAGAATAGAATGTATCTCAGCCACGCTCTGATTGTGATTGTGATTGGAGATTGAGATTCGAGAGCAGTCATGGTTAATCTATGGGTCTAATCATTGTAATATTATTCAGTTTGAAGCTGTCTGGATACAAAGCTGTTTTATCTTAGATAAAACAAATTATAAATATAAGCAAGAAATGGCAGAGAGTGATGAAAAACTAAATTCGCAGCATTCAGGATCGCTGGCGCTATGTAACAGTGAACTGCTCTGGAACACATGAGTGGTTGAAGCGAGAAAACCGAGAACCTACGATAATCGCAGATTGATTGGACCTTGCCAAAATGGGTGTGTAACGATCCGTCACAATGATAATAGCAATATATCTACAAGCAAATAAAATGCTGAGATACCATTGTTCTGATACTCAAACCACACCTTCAAAGACATATCGTTACAGTTGAAACAGACAAAGCTTCAAATAATATAATATGCATATGTAAATATTTCTATTACCAGTTACGGAATTATTCATAGCTACAATATCTGGGAATGCTCCTACCTACCCACCACTGTATTTACTTGAAAAATGTATTCAACAAGGACAAAGAGTTGCTCAAGGAAATATGTACTTGTATCGTCCCATCGTTAGCTTCGGAGTGGCATGTCGGACCTCAAAGGTATTTGTTCTGAATACGAACTTGTATTTCACTATCTGGCGATCATATAGTCCAACAGATGACTTGATAGGGCTATTACATGATCACTCTGAAATATTTTTATTTAATACCGCTCAAGCCAGTGCTAGGTGCCGTGTGGGCATGTCAATTCAATATGTCCACACAAAGAGCTACAATCGAAGCGTGGCTTGGATATAAATCATCACCAAGATCATTTTTGGTTCTCGAGATGTTTTAGAAATATGCAGCCAGTATATTTGTCTGTGGGGTCTAATGACTTCTTGTCAGTACGCCGGCATCGTTTTTCACCACCCTTTTAATGTTGCGTTTAATTAATGTGTTTCGGAGGAGGATGTGTTTCCGAGCGGCCAGTAACTTATTGATAACTGTACGAGCCGAGTGACGTAATTTTGATGCTAACCGATTTCAATTCACTGTCGTATACAAAATGACATTCCAAAAACCGAAAAATATCTCGAGTGATACCTGAAATTGAAGGCCCCATTTTCATCATCTAAAAATTCTCGAAGATCTCAAAAGTGGACCGTCTAATTTTTCCAACGATAGAAAATATTTGTTGCCGGGTTTCCGTATAATAAACACCAGGTGGTGGATACGCTCCGCCTTCAGATACTTATCTGTGGAAGTATATTCAGGTTATTCCTTATATTCTTCTTAAGTACTTCAAGGGAATATTTCGCTATGATTGCTCTATTAAAAAGATGTTTACTCGAAAGATACAGTGACACGTGTCTGATTTCTATTAACCCGAGGACGGGGACGTATGGACAGCCTGTACTCTAAAATCTTGATTGTGTTCATATGAACAGTCACGCATGCCTGGCAGCGATAGGATACGCTGTACGATATATAACTACATATAAAAGTCTCTGTTTAGGTATAGTCTTTCATGGCGGGTTGGATTATGTTGCTAATATGGTCTTATGAATATGCTGTTCGTTCATGGACGCGGAAATTCTTCATGGACGACGTCTAGCTACTGAATGTCTGATGAAGGTCGCCATGGTGTTCGATTGCCACGCGTCACATCCGACATTCATTAACCCTATCTGGCCTGGGCCTTTTGGGACCTGTCGTGGCCACTATACCCTTGGGTCAAGCTCTACCAGAAAATGTTAAAAAAATCCAAGATGGCCGCTTTGATGACGTTCATTTTCAAAAACGGCATTTTGGGTCGATTTTTCGGTCAGATTTTTCGAATTTTTTATTTATGCAATTTCTCCTCAAAAAACTATGATAAATTAGTAAAAATTAATGTAATGTGAAATAAAATAATTTCTGCCCACTTTTCATCGCGGAAAAGCAGACATTTTGAAGAAATATGACAAAAACATCACTTTTCTGGTACCCCAGGTGGCCGTCATCTTGAATTTACCCATGAATCTCTGCTCGGGGGTTATGCAAACAGGCTCAAAATAACCCCAATATTATAAACTATAAAGTCACAGAGTTTCAGCTCCCTATTTTTTGTCTTTCCGGAAATAGCGCGGAAAGTTTGGTAGGGGTGGCCCCCCAGGCCAGGTAGGGTTAACCAGCTTTCGTCCATGAAGAACATCTGCGTTCATGATCGAAATATCTCATTCACATGACCCTATCAGCACAAAAACAATAACAGCGCAACTGAGCCACATTATACCAACTTCGATTTTTCAAATCGATGACATGTCATAAGCAGTTTGCAAAATACAAAAGTGTCGCATGGTCTTTGGTGAATTCATACTTGTATAAAATCTCGGTTAACCGTCACAGGGAGGGTCTGTTGTTTCCGCATTATATATCTGATGAAACAATTAGAATTGCAGAAATTGCAGAAATCTACTTTGAAACGTCTAGAACATCTAGAGAATCAGCCATTCCCTTATTGCTGACAGCTTATCTTTGTCAAGAGACTAGCATGTATTTATAACATTATAGTGAGATTGATTTTATTGCAACGTTGTTGCAACATTTCGTTGCAGGGTGAGACAATCGAAGCTTAGCTGAGAGAGTATTGTGAATGGTTTTGCTCATCATGCCTTAATGAATCTGATATCTGAATAAAGAAACGAGAACTAAGCTCTTGCAATTGAATCCAAACTGAATAATTAAACATTTAATTTTGATGGATCGGAGATACGCATTAACATCGCAGGATCTGTGCGCGTTGGTGTCGCTCGTAATGTTAATATGATTCTGTTGCATCTCACTTCATCGATAATGTTGAAGTGCTCTAACTAATCCACGTTCTTTCACTTAATCCTGTTCGTATAGTCTGTAATCACACTAACTTCGTATAGTCTGTAATCACACTAACTTTGTATAGTCTGTAATCACACTAACTTTGTATAGTCTGTAATCACACTAACTTTGTATAGTCTGTAATCACACTAACTTTCATGCTCAGATATTTTCATCAGAACGTAGTCATTGCAAATTATAATATTTGCTGTTTCTCCGATGAAATTGAGGACTTCGGTAGTTGCCATGAGTTTTACAACCGCGAAATCACGAGAATCCTTGTTCGATAGGGAGGATGTTCTCCAGTGCCATTCTACAAATGTCCTTGATCATGTTAATAGCTTTACACAATGGCAAAAACTACAGATCCATTGTTGCAGTCTTGTCATTCAAGTATATCAGTTAATTCAGAATGCAATATTGATGTTTGGGCACCATAATGAACAATTCAGATAGGCAATCATGGTTAGCGGCACTATTGCTTGCATCATACGCAGATCACTTATGGATACGGCATATGACTATATTAATTATCAGAACCGAGAGCGTCCAATAGAGGCTACGATAAAAATAAATTGATGTGGGCTCAAGTTGCAGTGTTGTAAATATACTTAATCACTGGCTTCAGAAGTCTAACAGTCTTATGTCTAGAAAACAGTGTTTTGGAACTAAAACGAGTAGTAAGTTGTTAACAAACATCATGCACGAGAAACTTCCTTTGAATTAGAAAAAAATCCTTTGTTAATGAAGTATTTGTAGAAATATCATGATTTTGTTCCTGAAATATTTGTATGAGAGTCTCACTAGAAACTGCAATTCATGTTCTTCACATATAGCTTAGAACCATGTAATATCTATACTTGCTCTTCGGCTGATCTCATGATTTCTGGAGTTGTCATTCAAACAGATCTAGCCGATACTGTAATTTGAATGTCATCGGTAATCAGATTTCTACAGGTAATCTATCATTTCTTTTAACATTTACAAATTGTTTTTCGTCCAGCTGTCCGTATAATATATCTCGTCAGATCAAAGATGTCTGTTGAAATTGGGTGTGTGCAAGCTTTGATGTATGAAAGTAGTTCGTGTTTCTATCTATTGATTAGAGTTATATATCGATTGTAATATTAATATAATCGTTGGCGTTCTTTCATCTCTAGAATGTTCGTGCATATTATTCATTGACTATAATATAATTCCTGTATCATCCAATACATTTGAGATGGTAGTATCAAGCCACAGAGTACTGCCAACTAAATGTCACATTACAAACCTTTAAAGTGTGACGGGGTAATACATTCCGACAGTGTATATCCCTCCAAGTACTTCACATCATTCGATGTCCATCAGTCAGAACACGAATACAATTTCTAGCGAGCTTACAATTTCTTACAATGAGAGGCAACCAATATAGCCTACTTATATGATTCCCACACCGTGCACATTATGCTGGACTCCATAATTTAAGTGTTGAACAAATGCTGAATCGAGTGCCACTCCTGTTCATATTCAGTAGATACCCAACTTAAGGGAGTAGAGGACGTTCATTTCCCTACTCTTATGGGGTTACAACACGCTGATTCGTCGAGTTTCTCAAAACAGGCTGAATTTCATAACAAAAGTACCCAAACACCTCAAAATAGGATAAAAATAAACAAAAGACTGACATCTGACACAATAGAACTATTGATGCGTATTATAGGCGGTATACGATAGTGTGATACGACTTACCAAAATTTGGAATTTTAGTTTCAACGGTTGGAGGGTGCAAAGTGCTCTTCAGGTCGACTATGGTTTTGGAATCCCGTAATATTCGCCCGTAGTCACTTTCAACAAAAAGGAAACTTTTAAAAGGGTAAACTTCTGGACATAGGACTGGAAAGGCTTAGTTTATCTGTTATATACCACTAATATTTTCTAAGAAAGCATGGTGTCTCATGTTTTCATTACATATTCAACAATAACTATTTGTATAGTATTAAATAGCAAATTAGGGAAATTTGACCTCGGGAAGTTTGATTTAATGAAAAATTCAAATCTCTCTATATATTCAGTATTATGGGTTTTAAGTGGTATGCACACATTTGACTGCCATATTGTTTTACCGAGGATGGTGACCCCATTCTTTTCATTGATCACTTTCTCTTAACCTGACGAATAAATACTGAATTAAAGAAAAAAGAAGAAGAAAAAAACAAAAAAAACTCAACCACTAGAAATGAACGTCTTAAGGTTTTTCTTCAAGATTACGGTATTTGAGGAATATACCAATTATTATCATTATGTTCATATGATTGATATGAGGGTGGCGTGTGACAGAACACATTGCCCGCATCTCAATTGATGGGTCGTCTCTCACACAGGAATGTGTGTAACGCTGTTCAACACAATTTGAGGAATCGGTTCCATGAATGAAAATGTTACTGTACTACCACCAGATCGACAGCCTGAAACTGTTCAAAGCATTATTACTTCATAAATGATTACTTTTGTCATTCCAGAAACTAAAATCATGTTCTAAAGAGTCCCAGCCTGCAACGATTTCAACACCACATCACTGATAAACCACACCACACCACTGATAAACCACACCACACCACTGATAAATCACACGACATCATTGATAAACCACACCATATCACTGATAAACCACACCACACCACTGATAAACCATACCACATCACTGATAAACCATACCACACTGCTGATAAACCACACCACACCGCTGATAAACCATACCACACTGCTGATAAACCACACCACACCGCTGATAAACCATACCACACCGCTGATAAACCACACCACACGGCTGATAAACCACACCACACCGCTGATAAACCATACCACATCACTGATAAACCATACCACACCACTGATAAACCATACCACACTGCTGATAAACCACACCACACCGCTGATAAACCACACCACACCACTGATAAACCACACCACACCACTGATAAACCACACCACACTGCTGATAAACCACACCACACCGCTGATAAACCACACCATATCACTGATAAACCATACCACACTGCTGATAAACCACACCACACCACTGATAAACCACACCACACCACTGATAAACCATACCACATCACTGATAAACCATACCACATCACTGATAAACCACACCACACCGCTGATAAACCACGTCGTGGTATGCTTCTTTAGAATGAGAGCGAATATATGGCTACCTTATGTGAAATGCGAAAATCTGCAAATAATATATATGTTACAACAAGGTAGAATACAAATGAACCTCGTTAGCAAAGGTCAGATCCGTCATATATAGTATTCAGCCGTCGTCCATAAAAGAATTTCCGCGTCAATAATCCAAAGACCTATTTCGTGTGACAGTTAGCACCAATTCCAAATGTGTATGGAAAAAAATAATAGAAACACAAGATGGTTTTCTACAAGCGTTATACAGTTTGCAATGATGTCAGCGACACATGATGGTATTCGTTACATACAATCCTAGTCACTGCACAGTATTCTTCTGACAATTATTCTTTATCCAAATGAATTCGTATTTTGTCCAGTATTCCAGGTATGTATCTCAGTCAATCTGTCATTGTTACAGTGCATTTGAACATCATGGAGACGTAAAGCAAATGATGTTCGAATGACCCCTAGCATTATGTCAGGGTCCATAACGTCACGCGGTTTTACGATCTTAATAAATTAATATCCTATCAATGCTCCTCAGTCGTCCATGTCGCTAAAGACATATCCAACTGGAGGAGCAGATAGGATTTAATTTTAATTAGATTGGGGGTTTTGGTTTGGCGTTTCAGTGTTCTCACATAGAAATTCTATGAAAGAGAAGAGATTAATGGTCGACAGTTTCCAATAAGGTTAGTTAGATTGCATGATGTTCTTTTTGTTACATCTTTTCAGTTGCAAGCCGTAGAATCGTTTCTGGGTCGTTTGCTCTGACTCTGATAGCTGTTATAGGATCCTGGCTTCTCTTTTGAAAGTTTTGCGTCTTTAAAACATTGTGAGCGCAGCGTTTCTATCTTGGTTTGAGGGAAAATCATCTCAGTATTATTGGCCAAAACGTGTTCACCATACACTCACAGTTTATTGGCCGAAAGATCATGAAACTTCGTCCTGACGTCAATGAGGATAACCAAAACGAAAAAAGAGCACCTTAAGTTCATTGGGATCCGGACTTTATTTTATGGTGGAGGTCCCTGAAATTTCACTAAGATATCTATTAGGTTCAGAAAAATAGCAATAAGGGTAGTTATTACCAAATGACTGAAAAGCCACAGTTTTGGGCGAAAGGTCATGCAACTGTGTCAGGATAGCTGCGGGGGTTATCAGAAATGGTACTCGACGACCAATAGACGGTCGAAAAGTTTTTTTTTGTCCAATGACCGTCTCAGTCACGATGAAATTTTGGGTGCATGTAACTATGGGATCAGGGAGAGTGATTTGAGACAGAAAAAGTCGGAAAGAGCATTTCACGCCTAATTGGGGGCCAGGAATGCGATTTAAACATTAACATAACATGTGAACGTTTATTTGTAGCTATTGAAATACTTCAAAGACAGATTCTAGACGGGAGTTTAACCCCCGCCGGATGCCGAATATTTCATCATCATGCCGAATATTTCGATCGTACTTAGGTCCGGTGACGTCACACTGTCTTTATACCTATATTTTAAACTTTGTATGCACTTTCCAATGCTCGATCAAGAAAAGGCGTGTAAACTTCGAGTTTCAACACAGACTCAGTGTTCCAATGTGCATGTTTCACCAGAATCAAGAAAATTAAATGCAAGAATCAAATTGGCACTTATGAGTTACCATATCAAAAGTCAAGTACTTTTTACCCGGTTAGAAAATATCATATAAATAATGTAAAAATTAGTTGGATACAGTTGAAATTTGTCTTTCATTTGACTTTCACGTCGTCTGTCTGAGGGTTTACTATCACTTGCGGATAGTTAATTAGAAAACGAGAGGGCCAAAGGCCCTGATTGCCGTCGTTTTTTGAGACTACTGGATAACCTGCAACCTTTGACGGAGATTAAAAGTGTGCGATTATCCGAACATTTGCATACACTTCGCCATCCATAAGATGGCTTGCGAATCGTGTGTCTCCATTATCGAGGAGCGATATCCGATACTTTACCGTATTCTTTTCGACCTTCATCCGGCAGAGAACAGTCTCGAGAAATCTGATAAATTAAAGGTTTTTATACCACTTCGGAAACAGATATTGCCTGGGCTTATAAAAGATATAGATATGAATAACTTTCGTATCGTGCAAGAGGTGTTGTAGATCTGTAATTTTGAACAAGTAGGATAGCACATGAGTCGAAAATGGCGGGTTACGTTGGGGTTACGTCTGTAGACTTGAGCTGATTGGCTGACGAAGTCACGTGGTATTGATTTCGGGAAATTCCCTCATGCATTTGCCGAAAGTAGGCTGAAAATGGATACACACGATCCCAGGGTCAGTCTTACCGCGTATAGATGACCCAGATGGTTACAGGGTGTTATCCGAACTGCTCTGTATCGGATATAAGGGGAGATAACCCTGTTTGTCTACTGGGTAGCTGTGGAAGAAGACTGAGACACAGCGCGTCCGAGTTGAAAAGACGACTTTTGCATTTCGTGAAATGGAACTTCTGATGTAAATTACTGACAAGTACTATAATAAACAGCTAAGATCAAAACATGCCGCTGTGGCGGCCATGTTGATGAAAGTGTACGTGTAGCGTTTGTTTTTGTCCAACGGTGCAATGCGGCCTGGAGACTTTAAAATGGGTTGTGTTCTGTGGACTCTCCCCAGGTCTGCATGTAGTTGGTGTCACTAAGGGTTTCGTTCCATCCTTCGTGAGTGTCCCTGAAAATTATAGATGTGTTGAGACACAATAAACTTAAAATGCTTTCGTATTACTTTGAAAGGAAATGGTACGATAAGGCGAGATTATGGCCTATACGTGGTGCAGTTGAAATCGAAATAGTAAAATGTCCTACAAACAATTTGTTTTAATGTATTGACATGAGGAAATATGTGAAATTCTAGCTCAATTGCGTTATAATAATAGTTTGAAATTGAAGAAATTGATGGTGTGGTAAAAATAAGCACAGCAAAAGATGGCAAGGGTGGCAATGATGAAGCTAACGTCAAATTAAGAGAGTACTCAAGGCTGTACCCGACTTGATTCGGGGCACTATTCAGATGGTCAAGGTATCCGGAGGAACAACTGTCCCATCTAGTACGAGCATGTCTGAAATTAATGTTGAAATATTGAGAAACATCACTTGGAAGAATGTATGGTGGATGCCTTGTACCAGAGAAAAGAACAAACCTATAGGCCTACAATTCATCAGCACAGTGCAAAATTGTGTTCAAGTGGGCTTTCGTCCATATGTTTCGGATTGCATGAATGCCCTCAGGCAGAGAAAAAAAAACAATTACAAAGACACTGACGTCCTCTGGAATCCGCTGAGACTCAATCACTTCCCTGGTGATAGTTTGCAGAAATTATGACTGATGGTGACCGACCATGGTATGGTCCAGGATTTAGTTCCACATCATTGGAAAGAATTAAACGAGTATATACATAGTGTTACAGGTCTCTGTATTGCCAACCAATTTGACGAGTTGCGCCAGTGTATCTTGATCTAAATGTTGTTGGCTTAACACAGTAACCATTGGAAAAATCTGCAGACTGGAGAAAAATACACAAAAACAAAGTGAAGAAATAGGTGAAATTTTCAGCTTTCTGATATAAAATTGTTTATTGCTTTCTTTAATAGAATGTGGTTAACTACAGGAGCGAAAGTTCCCACTATAATCCCACAATGCATAAAATCAATGCCCATATTTGACAATCTAAAACTTATTTTGCCTCCGTCAGCTTTGAATCTTTGAATTTTGAGGCAAAATATCTGAGCTGAAGACTATGGCGGACTTTTACGGAAGTTAAATATGTGTTTATCAAGATAATTTGACTATCAACAAATCAATATCTTGTGAGAATCCCTCTACTATAGTGAGCAGTATCGGGCCAGAGTATCATCAATTAAAAAAATATTTTCAAGTCAGCAAATCTATTCCCAATGATCATCTCCAAGATTCCAATAATCAGTTTCAATCTCCAAGATGTCACACCAAGTCAATTTTATTTCAATCTCCAAGATGTCTCCAAGTTAAAAAAAAAAATCAGCTCCAAGTAATAAATCAAAAACGACGTCTGGTCAGGCGGAATGCAAATGTGGGGTTTGTTGTTGTTGTTGTTCTCCGTTATCCGTTACCACTGTTGTGTTGTTATTGTAACTTCGGTCGAGGCTAAATTCCCGACGTTCAAGCGATCGAATCGTGGTCTTCCACTATGATAAATTATGGCATATATGATAAAATATAACTACAGCAAATCAAGGTAAAACAAAACAAAGTGAGATCAAAATTCTTGTTGTGGAAGAAAATGACGTCTGAGGAAATCATTCCCCTCGCATGAAAGCACAATCATCTTCATCTCTGCTGCAGTTGTATCGACTGGTTGACGCCTTGTGTATTCGTTTCTGTATGGAAAAACAAGGGAGGCAACCAGTCTAATGTCGCAGTCTGACATGTTGAGTCTTTTGTTTTAACACGATTGGAAGTGTTGTGGAGATTGACCCCAAGGTACTATTTTTCTGACTTTTCACTTTTTTTGACTTGTATCGACGATTGCAAAGTATTCCTCGGACCAAAGAAACAACATTCGAAGGATACAATCTTAAGCGATGCTCCAGGACCGTAATTCCTGTCTGCCAGAAGAGGATAGAATGAAAGACTGCAGTAGTCCATTTTTATCAAAACAACACAGAACTATTTTGTCGGAATGACACCTTGGCCGGATAGTCAAGCGCCAGCACCGACAGGGGCTGTCCTGATTGGCCAGTGAACGGTTTTTGTGAAGACGGTCCCAAATAGCACGTCGTTGCACGACGGCTAAAAATTGAATATGTCACAATCAATAGATATTTGATTAACGCATTTTGCTGAACTTTATCAAACATTACAACTGTTTCGGTAATTCAACATTAGAAAAATAGGAAATTTGAAGAATTCTGATCTTCACCCTCGCTGATCTTCACCCTCGCTGATCTGATCACCCTCGCTGATCTTCACCCTCGCACAAACGCTTACATTTGCATTTGCTCTCTTTCTCCGCCTGAGGGAAGAGTTTTATGCTAGTACGTTCAAAACATGTAGCGCCGTCAAACTGACTGTAGATTATTGGAGGCGATAGTTTGACATATTCCTAGTTGTGATGGAAGAGCGGCCAAATTAACCTCTGTGTACCGCTAAAGGCGTTTCTTGAAGGAGCTCAGACACGGTCGATCGATTATCATACTGGGTGAAATGCCAGGTGTTATATACATATTGACATTTCGCTACTTACCAGGGAAAATTGGGTAAGAATATCCGGACCTCCGGCATGTATTCAAATGCTGCCATAAGGGGTCACAATATTGTGCTTGTACAATCTCTGTTATTACACTGAAGATGGACATATGGATAGATGAAAAATGTGTCAGACCTTCTGGCAACATACCAAGATTAGAATTTTGCTGACATTTATTATAGCGGCTGTCTCTGAAAATCGTGTTTTCTGCATACATGTGAGCAATTGCTGAATGTATAAGTAGGATACGATTTTCCCCAGACAGTTCCCTTGGATCGCGCAGTTGGAAGCTGGAAAAGGGTTAGACTACCCGTATATCTGCCTGTATAACTCGAAATGGGTACAGGCTCACTGAACATCAATTGTTTAGTGGTGATTATTATTTGAAAAAAACTTCGGAATACGTTCGAGAGTCACAACCCTGCCTTGCCATGCCTAGATCCAGGCTTCACTGATATATCTGTCACGTGTACGTCAGAAATAGTCGTGGAATATCTGCAAACCGCTGTCTCTTCCTATTGACGCTACTTCCATTCCAGTAGAATGATTCAAAATGGAAAATGGGAAGTCATCCACCCGTCATAAATCGAAGAAAATGACTCGTGTACTCCTCGATTGGTTTTATTTGTTTTCCGCATTCAGTTTTTTTTCCGAATTGTTCTTCTAAACACATTGATTTGCATTTGTTGTGAAAGACAGACACAAGACTCCACATATATGTAGAACTAAACAAGAAAGTCGAATATTTTAAAATATCCTCTGTTTTTTGAAGTTACGATGCAATGCAATGCTTTTATTCATATCGTAGTTAGTTATATCGTCACTATATGGCCGAAATAGCGCTGAACCCTAACTCACTCCCTTTTATTTGAATTATGCCGATTTGCATTATTGCTAGAACGCCCCTATAGCTCTGCTTATTTAAGACTCAAATTGCATTGTGCCACGTGATCACCAGCTCCAAATCATGACATACTCGTTAGCTAATAATAAACTGGTCGTTATATTCGTGCGCGGTTGTCGTAATCAATCGAGTCATTCTGAGACGACGTGAAAGTTGCAATTGTGAATTTCGACAAAAGCGAAATATGCATCCATGCAATCTGAATAAATTCGTCAAAGGCTGAAACTTACCACACTCATCAATGTCTACCAGAAATTGTAAAAAATCCAAGATGGCCGCTTTGATGACGTCACAATGACATGATCAAAAATGCAATTCATGCTAGATTTTGCGAATTTTTAATTTTTGTAATTTCTTCACAGAAACTGCATGATAAATTAGTGAATAATAATCTGATGTGAAATAACATAGTTTTATCCATTTATCCTTAAGGAAAAGCAAGAATTTTGAATGAAATTGAAGAAAACGTAACTTTTCTGGTTAGCCTCATTTCAAATTTGCTCATGATCCTCTGCTCTGGTTATGCAAATACATGTAGGCTCAAAATGACCCCAATACGATAATCTATAAAGTCACGGAGTGTCAGCTCTCAATTTTTTGTCGTTTGGTAGGGGGACCATAATGGCCCTTAGACCTGGTACGTTTAAACATCCATAGTGTCCAAGTAGCCAATCGATCATTTCTCTTCATAAAAGTTTGAGTTGCATTTGCAGAAATATGTTGCTGTCATTATATTTCCTTTTTGAGTTATTTGGAGATATTGATCAATTACACGCCATACATTACTTTAACTTTAGGACTACCGGACATGGTGTAATATCATTGGCAAATATCATTTTGTTCCACATTTTAGCGTCGATTCAGAGATACTATCTGTTCGAAAATCGCCTGCGTATCGGCATTGAAGCACTTGTTATTTTTCATTTTTTTATTTTCATTCTTGCTTGAAATTCTTCGGAAATATTTTTTGAGAGAACGAATAACTTAGCCGGGAAACGAACCCACGACCCCTATAAGTCGTAGAGTTGTTCTTGCCATCTAAGATATGCTGGCCCATAAGTAAAGTTATTCTCTCTTTAAAGTTAGTTCCATACTCTATACCAAATTGTCATTTCTGTATTATAAATTCGATTGCGCATAGCGCAACACCGAGAGAAAGCATTGACCTTCATTCACGAGAGTAATACCCATGGACATCATAGCTCAGATGGTAAGAGCAACTCTACGGGTTAGAGGGGTCGATGGTTCGATTCCAGTTGACGGCTAAATTATTCTTTCTCTTTAAAATTATTTTCATATACACAATATGTTTTCAAGTGGGTGTGTCTTAGATTTCTGGGGACGGACCTAAACGATGGAAGGAGATGGAGACCATGTGCCAAGTATGTGCCCGGTAGTTGATAACTAAATATTTGAATCTTTGGGCGATATCAGCTTCGTACTGAGAAAAAACTGTATATTTGTATGGTTGGGGGGTTCTCCAGAATAGGAGCCACTAATGGTTTCCTGAACCTCTGAAATTTTGGTGTAATAGTGTAATATTTCTGGAAATATTTAGCATGCTATCCAGTGAATATTTCACTGGTACAATGGAATTTCATAGCAACTTCAAACGACGTAGGAAATGTTCGTCAACTTTGGGGAAATGTTTTATTCCTCTTTTAAAAATTCATCACGCACATGATCACAAATATATTAACTTTATACACACGATGTGAAGCAAGGCAGGTATTCGAAAGATTTAGATCCACATATGGCTAGTATTATACATTTTTTGGAATTTCTACCGTAGTTCATTTCAGCAATATTCCACCCTAACTATCGCCGGAAATCCAATTAATGGTCATGTGCGTTTGTTCTTGGGATGATAAGCTACAATTCGATGTATACTGATATTACTTTATATTGTATTGAACGAAACATACAATGATGGTGGAAAACGATACCGGAGTACTGACGAGAAGTCAAATAACCCCACAGGCCCAAATTTTGACTGCATTTTTCTAAAAT
>JAVTVY010045692.1:0-20061 GCA_036873755.1 Hanleya hanleyi | reverse complement strand
TATCTCCGTATCTCCACTCTTGCTACGGTAACACAGCCATTGAGACGCATAGCTGTACATACACTCGGCTCCATACTGTATAGTGCTGTGTTACCGTAGCAAGAGTGGCAGGACAAAAATTCACACTTTTCCATCGATAAACCTGCTAAAATTTTCAGGGTGACATTATAAGGATGTAAGGAACACACCTAAAGTGTTTTTACGGAGGTAAGCCGATTTATTTCAAATTTACCGGGGTTTCCACACAACCACACCCATAACCATACGGGTCTAAAACCGACAAAATGATTAAAAAAATAGTTTTAGCCTGCCGCCAGCCTTCTGAATTTTTCAGCGATACACTATAAGCTCCCAAAGTTCAAGTTCAAATAAGTTTTACACGTCAACTCGCATTTATTGCAAAATGAGACCGGTTTGAAGATGGAAAAGAAACACAAAATTTCAGCGGGTCTGAGCAGGCACACTTGTTCAGTATGAAGATTTCGGTGACGTCCGCGCCCTCATACGGGCGCTCTACGGTTATACTATAAAAAGCGCGCAGTGTCTCGTCTGCTATCCACTCATTTCAACTGCATCATGGCCAATCCTAGTAGACGGTCACTTTTCAACGCAATGAACACGGGGGTGTCGACCGAAACTTTCAGGGTGACAATTCGAGACGGAGAACAACAACAAGATCCTAGACGGATTCGCTCGAGCGGAGAAGACGACGAACATGTTACAATCATTACGAGCTTGCAGCGTGTTGCTGAAGCTCAGATTGCTGAAGCTTTGAGGATGAGAGGCGCACAAGAAGATAGAGAAATAAGGGACGCTGTGCAGGAAGAGGATGATGATGATGAAACAGACGATGAAGATGTACACGGAGAGTTGGAGTGGTTAAACAGTAGTAGACCCCCAGCAACTACAGCTTCGACTCAGGCGGCTACCACAACGACGGCTACCACAACGACGGCGACAGCAACAGGAATGACAACACCATCATCAGAGATCAGCCGCCTGAGCCAACAAATTGACGAATTAGAAGACGAAAAGTCTAAACTACGCCTACAACTGGCTAGGGAGCAGAAGAGATCAACCTGTACCGTGTGTCAAGACGATGAGACGATGTACGCCTTTTTTCCTTGTGGCCACCTGTGCCTATGTGGTGTATGCGTGCTAAGCTTAACATGCATAGCGGGCTCGTGCCAGTGCGCAGAGACAGAGGAGCTTCATTTGAAGATACGCTGCCCTGTGTGTCGGGGATGGGTATCAGGCATCAAAAAAATATTCCGGCCGTAACAGTGTGATGACCAACCCGCTGTTCTTTCCAAAGGCCCTTATTAGGGCCACCTAATTACACCCGAAAGGGGGGAAACTTTCTAACTAAAAGCACAAAACACTAGCTCCCACACCAATACCCCTTTGCATAGAGTGAACACTAACACACATTTGAATTTCTAATATTTATTAACACAGTAGAATGAACATAAGGTCTTCACCACAGTAGACTCTTGGTGTTGAATTTTTCTAATACAATTATACGCTGTCAAGGCGCTTAAATGAACATAGAATGTAGGAATACGGTGATGTCTGAATGTTCAATATTTATGCAACAAGACTTGTGTGAAATGTTCAATATTTATGCAACAAGACTTGTTTGAACTCGTCATTGTCTTTCTGCTCCTGGTGCACGTATATGAAGGTGGCAATCTGTTCACGTGGAATTCTGGGTGGACAGGCAGCTTGCAATGCCTCGGCAATTTGCACCTCGTTAACGGCGTGTAGTCCCTCAGTCATCAGCGCGTCTGATGGTATACTATTGTCCATACATGTATGCGTGTTGAAGAGACCGTTCTTGTTCTGACAGCCTGCACATTGCTGGATACGCAAGTGTCGAATGCGGGGTCTGAGATGATCCAGGAATGTGTCGATGTACTTCTTATAAATATACTGAGTGACCTGGTCAGACAGGACTTCATGAATTTCACCTGTGAGACTCTCCAGCATCCGCCACGCAGGTATTTGCAGGGTGATGCCCTGAGGTAAAGGAATACGCGTATCTCCCCTCAACTTCCATTTACGAATATGCACCAGCAGCATGTTGCTGAACATAGAACAGGTGAGGAAGATGTCGTCACCCACATAAAATTTCGCTTCGTCGCTCCCCTGGTGGTCAATGACCGCGTCGACGGCGTAATAAATGGCCTGTACTCTTATCCAGGTGTCCAACGTCAAGGCGATATGCTTAGGTGGTTTGTCGTCCCAGGCCGGTGCGTTAAAATGCACTTCCTCTTCTTTGACACTCACAGTTAAATAGGGAGAGAGCTCCCAAGTGTTCGTCTGGGCCGCTTGGTAGGCCTGCTGGATAATGTCATTGATCTCCTGCCCAGACATAGGAAGTAGCACTCTTCCTTCGCTTGCTCAGGCACTTGCTGGGGCACTGGCTGAAGCACTTGCTGAGGTATTTCTAAAGGTGTTAGTCGGGGACGTTTCGCAGGTGGACCGGACTCTTCGTGAGTACGTTTGGTACCTGTACGCCCTTCGGCAATGTCCATGTCCATGACTAAGATATTATCTTCTGAATCCTGGGCTTGAAGTAGACCTGCTATTCCTTCATTTCCCGTCTTCTTCAGCGCCTCCACGAAGGCTTGAAATGCTAAGGAGCCACGGCATGGTATGAGGTCGATGAGGGCTCTGTTTCGTGCCATATAGGCCATGATCTCTACCCCCATGTGTTTAGTGATTATGTTTTCCACCATGAGCAGATCACATATATCGGCCACATGCTGCATCTCATCAACGATATGGATACGGTGCTGCAGACGCTTAGCTCGGTGGGATGACTCCATGACTGTTGGCTCAGGCTGGTCAGGTAAGTAGCTGCTATGGTGAGATAGGCTGGTGAAGTTGCACTGGTGAGGCAGGCTCAGGCTGGTGAGGCAGGCTGGTGAGTTCCACTTTTATACGTTTTTTCGTGACATGCGTGTCTTTTCGGTGACCTTCGTGTGTCTTCGGTCACCTCCGTATCTCTTCGGTGACCTCCGTGACTCTTCGGGCACCTCCGTGACTCTTCGGTCACCTCCGTGACATCTTCGGGCGCCTCCGTGTCTCTTCGGTGATCTCCATGACATGTTCGGGCACCTCCGTGTCTCTTCGGTGATCTCCGTGACATCTTCGGTGACCTCCGTGACATCTTCGGGCACCTGCGTGTGTCTTTGGCCACCTCCGTGTCTTTTCGTGGGAAGTGACCGAAGAGACTCGGAAGTGAACGACATTGTGGAAAAAACCCCACTTGTATCTTCGGGAGGATCCGTGACATGTTCGGGCACCTCCGTGTCTCTTCGGTGATCTCCGTGACATCTTCGGTGACCTCCGTGACATCTTCGGTGACCTCCGTGTGTCTTCGGTCACCTCCGTGTCTTTTCGTGGGAAGTGACCGAAGAGACTCGGAAGTGACCGAAGATGTCACAGAGGTGCCCGAAGAGACACGGACCTGACCGAAGAGACACGGACCTGACCGAAGAGACACGGCGGTGACCGAAGAGACACGAAGGTGAACGACATTGTGGAAAAACCCCACAGACAGGTCAGTACATGGCCTATCATGTTCTGAAGATGGAAAAAGACACGGAGGTGACCGAAAAGACACGGACGTACCCGAAAAGACACGGAGGTGAACGACATTGTGGAAAAATCCCACAGACAGGTCAGTACATATCCTATCATGTTCCCAGGTCACGCTCCATTCACCCAGACCGGAAGTGACGTCATACCTACAAGAGCGCCCCCTGGCGGAAAAAAGGAACCAAGAGTTACCTCCCTGGAAAACGCGTGTTGAAATCCAATTACTATACTACTTCCGACAGTGGACTACGGGTGTTGAGTGGCACATCTTTCACGAAGTTGAGTACCGGATATTCCTCTTGCCTTGACGCGGTTGATAATTTGATCATTGAGTTCTGATGCCGCGTCACTCAGGGCACGAACCCAGCCTGGACAGCTGATCGTTCGTCCACAATAGATACTACTTTCTCGAAGGCCATCCACAGATCATGGTCAAGGGTGAAGCTTCGGGTGGGATCCTGGTAACGTCCCATGTGTGGTTCACGGTGTACGTAGATGGCGTTCTCGATGTGGATGAGGTTCCCGTCTAGTTCACCGCAAAACACCCATTTAAAGGATATGTGACGACAATACGGGAAAACTCCCTGTGTGTGTTTGTAATCAAGCTAAATATTTTTTTCAATCCAAAACCTGCCAAATGAGATTTTTCTAGAAGTTTACATACTGAAATATCAGCCTCGAAAAAATTGCGATGCTCCGTTGTATAAAACTTGATTGATGAAAATGTGCTCCCCGGCCTGATTTGGTATTTTTGAGGCTTTTACAGTGAGGATTTTCTCTTATAACCAAAAATATGACACCTCAAACCAAAAAAAATTTGTCACACAATATATTAGGAAGTTTGTTTATTGGAAAGAGGCACGAATGGTTTTGGTTTGAGGTGTCATATTTTTGCTATAGGAGAAAGCCCATCATGAAAATTCCCCAAAATACCAAAATAAGCCCGGGAGCACATTTTGATCAATCATATCTCCATTTTTATGCAAGTGAACATCTCATTTTTTTTGAAGGGGATATTTCAGAATGTAGACTTCAAGGAAAATCTTATTTGGTATGTTTTGGAGTAGAAAAAAAAATCGGCTTTAATACCGTCACACACAAAGGAGTTTTTCTATGGATAACAACTTTTCCAAAGCTAATGTGGTACAGTCCAATTATCTTTGAAAAAGTTGGAAGCATCCCAACGAAACGTCAGCTTCACAGCAATAAAAAAATGTTATGATCCATATTTTTGCCTTGTGTGATAAGTAATCCATTATAACCACACATGGCTTGATTAGGTGGAAGCCTCTGTCGAGTGAGTGAGTGAATAGAATTTAACGTCGCTTTCAACAATATTTCAGCTATATCACGACGAACCAACTAAGCACCACCCAGCCCAGTTGTGTTCCTGCTACTTCAAAGACGAAATCTTCGAAGCAGCATGGAACCAGACACCCTCCACCCACCCTATAAAATGAAAATTCCCCAAAATACCAAAATAAGCCCGGGAGCACATTTTGATCAATCATATCTCCATTTTTATGCAAGTGAACACCTCATTTTTTTTTAAGGGGATATTTCAGAATGTAGACTTCAAGGAAAATCTTATTTGGTATGTTTTGGAGTAGAAAAAAAAATCGGCTTTAATACCGTCACACACAAAGGAGTTGTTCGTATGTGAACGTCACATACCCATTTAAATTTGGTCCGACCGGCAGGGTGTAGCGTTACCGTATTTGATGTGGACACCGGGCCCGACCAACAGTTGCGGTCTTCCTCAATGATGACGTTATCCCCATAGACGTATAACCCGACCTCGGGTGTAAGGAGGAGGACGGCACGTAGAACTCGTATGGAAAGCCATCAGTGTCATAACCTCTGGTTTTCCACACGTGGTAATTCGATTTTCCACGCGTGGAAATTCTATTATCCACGCGTGGAAAATACAGCCAACGGTTTGACTTGTAATTACCACGTGTGGATATTTCGACCAATTACTCAACTTGGAAATACCACACGTGGAAATTATTTACCACGTGTGGAAAATATCCACCAATGACAGAACTGGGAATACCACGTGTGGAAATTATTTACCACACGTCGTATTTATCAACCAATCATTGAATTCGGAAATACGACGCGCCGTAAATAATTTCGACACGTGGTATTCCCATTTATCCACGCGTCGAAATTTTATTTTGCCCAGCCAATGAATAAGAGCTTAACGAAGAAAGCTGGTCCCTTCAGAATGTCGGAAATCGACAGTTTGCGGGGTTCAAGTATCAGTTCTCCGAATGTGTTCGTCTAGCTGGAACAGACAATCTGCAACAGGACACTGTCAATTTCATAAAATACAGGTACGTGTAGCAAACTTTAATAAGTTTTTGTTGAGCAGTGCAGGAGTTCCACCTGAGGCTGAGTCGTATAGGTCGACGACCGTACGACAGATAAGACAGGGTGAAAATGCGTGAATCTGCTTTCTGTAACGATTGTTTTGATTCGTAGATTCGAAAATAGAATTACCACGTGTGGAAAAGAGAATTACCACGTGTGAAAAACCCAGTGAAATACCACGCGTGGAAATTATTTACCACGCGTCGTATTTCCGAATGCAATGATTGGGTGATAAATACGACGTGTGGTAAATAATTTCCACACGTGGTATTCCCAGTTCTATCATTGGTGGATATTTTCCACACGTGGTAAATAATTTCCACGTGTGGTATTTCCAAGTTCAGTAATTGGTCGAAATATCCACACGTGGTAATTACAAGTCAAGCCATTGGCTGGATTTTCCACGCGTGGAAAATCGAATTACCACGTGTGGAAAACCAGAGGTTATGACACTGATGGCTTTCCATAAACTCGTGACATGCTGAAGCAAATGGCGCGCGATGAATGTCGCACACTGTCACTAACCCCCGTATTTATACCCATCACTTCTAGAATGAACGAGCAAAACAGGCCCAGCCATTTTTCTGTGGCCCTTAGACATCCCCAGATATGACGTCACTGACGGAAGTGACCTTTGACCTTCTGACCCGAAAATGTCCCAGCACCGGAAGTGACATTTGAACCGGAAGTCGTGTGACCGGAAGTGACGTCATCCGTGACGTCATGAGTCTCAGCCACAAAAATAAGGAATTTAACGGCTTCCTACTACTCACGTGGAATGTCGTGTATCATGTTTATTCCATGTAGAGCTACACTCTATAAACTATTCTGTTGTCTGAGTGATAACAACAATTATGTTGCATGCAACAGAAAAATCTTTGTATTATAATAACAGAATATATATATATATATAGGATTTCATGGCATTTTCATTCTCCAATTGCCCTTTGTTATGGTACCAAATGTTACCTGTACGTAAAAGAAGTTCATTTGTTCACATAAATCTATTGTGTCCGCTCCTTGAATTTATGAGTAAATATAATAATACTTGAATAGATTGACCCAAACTCAAGGGCGTGGGTAATGGAGGGTGGGGGGTGCTGGCTTGGGGGAGTTGGTTCAAATATAGTGAAAGTAGTACAGAAAAACAACTAAACTCGTTATATGAATTCTCTAATATTCCATGGATATTTTTGGGGAACGCCATGTACTGTTATCAGGGGCCGCGGAACCGGGGGGCCGGAGGGAGCCCCCCCCCCACACTTTTTGAGACTGCAATGTTATAAGTCCTATCTTAGATAGCACCAGTCCAGCATTTAACATGGCCGATTATGGCGATATAGAGTTCAGCCCCCCCACTTTCAAACGTGCTCCGAGGCCCCTGGTTATAAGACATTTTGGCACAAATAGAAAAAAAGCAATTGTTAGTCTTAATTGCTAAAACAAATCTCTCAGTATGCCAATTTACCATCAATTTGCCAAAAAAAATTCTCCGCCTCTCAGATTCACCCCTCCAATCACCCCCAAATTTATAACATCTTTTCTACGCCCTTGAACTTAGTTGGCCTTTATGGCTAGCGTATTGGCTAGAGGTGCTAAATAAATGGGTTAAAGTGACCCACATATGTAATCTCGTAAAATGGCGATCCAACTAGGCACAGACCATATCTCAGCACTGGTGGAGACTTTGGCTAGATATTTACCAGCCTCACTGAGGGTAATATTTCTGCTGATTCAGGATTATTCTATTATAGGCATCTGTTGTGTCACTTTAGGGATACAAAAGCTACCGAGCGAAAGACTATGGCCTACTTAAACCTGTCGTGTCATGATAGAACGTGTTAGGTCAATCAATATTACCTGCCAATCGGGAACCCTCGTTCGTTGATTTGCCACCCTTGATGTTTGCTGATGAACGAAGCCCCGTTACGGTCATAGGGAAGGAATTCTGAATGTTGTAATGTTAATAACGTTACGGTAAGAGATATTTACTGGTTATAAAGGATACGTGATCTTTTTTTCTTCTTCTTTGATAGGCATTTAGAAGTCGGCGTATGTAACACAAAGTTATTCTATGGATAACAACTTTTCCAAAGCTAATGTGGTACAGTCCAATTATCTTTGAAAAAGTTGGAAGCATCCCAACGAAACGTCAGCTTCACAGCAATAAAAAAATGTTATGATCCATATTTTTGCCTTGTGTGATAAGTAATCCATTATAACCACACATGGCTTGATTAGCAGTGGGTGTCTTCGTCGAGTGAGTGAGTGAATAGAATTTAACGTCGCTTTCAACAATATTTCAGCTATATCACGACGAACCAACTAAGCACCACCCAGCCCAGTTGTGTTCCTGCTACTTCAAAGACGAAATCTTCGAAGCAGGATGGAACCAGACACCCTCCACCCACCCTATAAAACACCGAGGACAGCGCACAAGACACAGACAAGACGCTTAAAGACAAGTGATATTACAGTGCTAGGTGTCTTCGTCGATGTTGATATATATATTTTTTCATCAAGAATATAATTATTTCACACCTTTTCATACACCACAATGACAGTGGATATCATAAAAATGCACCGATCTACATACCCCTCCTCTACTATACCTTTTTCTACAATAGATACAGATGTAGTAGAGGAGGGGTATGTAGATCGGTCGGTGTAGGTCGTAAAGAATGCATTTTTATGATATCCGCTATCACTGTGGTGTATGAAAAGGTGGGAAGTAATTATAGTTTGATGAAGAAAAAAAATGTATATATTTACGACTTCGACGAAGACACCTACTGCTAACCAAGCCACTGTGGTTAGAACGAGTTGCAATTGCGTTATCACTAGATACGTATTTAGATGTGTCTTACGCTAATCGTAATAACGAATTACATAATTTTTCTAACGGATCTTTTCTTCTAGGCCTTCTAACAAAACCTTTTTACTTGCGTTATACGGTGTTGTTAATAACGAGTGGAGTAGTAGAGAAAGAGCATCTGGGATCGACTTGACCTACTTTCGTCAGGTGGTACCACCAGTCCGGTTGATCACGTAATCGTCCATCCTCTCTCAGGGTGCTTTGCGCTACGCTCCATTTCAAAACGCCAGTGTCACACAGATTGAAGGCAGCTTTTTGACAAATTACCCTAACTATATGTTGCGGAAATATATATCGGTGATTCGCGACTGGTATCAATTCGCCCAGCTAGACGGTCGCCATGTTCGTTTACAGATGACCTCGGGTCAACTCTGGCACAGTCCGTGAGACCCGGACAGCGCTGAATGGAGAGGCGCGGAGTAGAACGTAAAGAATACAGTCACGTCGCCAGTTCTGATCCAATGTCAGTTCTGATCCCATTTCCCAAAACATTGCTTCTCGTCACAACCAAGAACAAAAAAAATCTGAAACATTTGGTTCATTTGAACAAATTGATCAAACTTTCAATCACGGCTAAATTATATTATGCATTCAGTGGTTTTTGATAGCTTTGCACTACGGTGGCCCATTGTCGTTTTCTTTCAATTTCCTATGTTTTTCTTCTATTTCAGAAGAAACCAACTTAATTTTCTAGGTTTTCTTTGTATTTTCCAAGAAATCAACTGAATCTTCAGCGAATTCATAACGATAGTCTGCAAATTTTCCGTGTTCAATGACGTAAAAACAAAGACAAATTCGAAGAAAAACCTACCAAATTCTTGAAGAACACCAAATATAATTTCCTCCGCAGATATAATATTTCCTCCGTGGATATAATATTTCCTCAGCGGATATAATCATTTTCTCCACCGATATAATATTTCCTCCGCGGATATAAACATTTCCTCCACGGATAAAATATTTCCTCCCCGAATATAATATTTTCTCCCCGGATATAATATTTCCTCCGCGGATATAATCATTTCCTCCGCGGATATAATATTTCCTAAGCGGATATAATATTTCCTCCGCGGATATAATCATTTCATCCGAGAATAAAATATTTCCTCCTCGGATATAATATTTCCTCCGCGGATATAATACTTCCTTCGCGGATATAATAATTTCCTCCGCGGATATAATCATTTCCTCCGCGGATATAATATTTCCTTAGCGGATATAATGATTTCCTCCGCGGATATAATATTTCCTCCGCGGATATAATCATTTCCTCCGCGGATATAATCATTTCCTCCGCGGATATAATATTTCCTCTGCGAATATTAGATTTCCACCGCTGATATAATCATTTTCTCCGCGGATATAATATTTCCTCCGATAAAATATTTCCTCCGCGGATATAATCATTTCCTCCGCGGATATAATCATTTCCTCCGCGAATATAATATTTCCTCTGCGGATATAATATTTCCTCTGCGGATATAATATTTCCTCTGCGGATATAATATTTCCTCTGCGGATATAATATTTCCTCCGCGGATATAATTAATTTCCTCGAAGAGGAAATCCACGTGACTTGAGTACTTGGAAGACGGCAAATTCATTAGCATTTTTGAGGCTGAGGATTGAGGCTGATGCGGAGGTGACGCCACGATGACGTCACTATGACGTCACATTCGGTGACATCCGGGTCAAAGGTCACATCCGATCACGTGACAGCCGGTGACATCCGGGTCACTTCATGTGATGTCACTTCCGGTCACGTGACGGCCCAGCAAGAGTTATCTGCCCCTACATAAGACCCCAGTGACTTCCAATGTTAATCTCATGCATGTATGGGAAAGGAGTGGTCATATTTTTTTCTTCATCTCGAGCTGTAGAACACGATGGGAGAGGTCTCCAGGCCATGCGTTGATTTTTTTTTAAAAGTGCTGATGACGCATGCGCAGAAGGCAGGCAGATCGAGGTGGACGTTTTGGGGTCTAGGTGAACCCATAGCGGTTCGATTGGGTTGTGTGAGGTATCAGTTTGAAGCATTCGCGGGGTGTGGGGTGGAAATATCGACAAAAAGGGTATTTGAATGGACGTTGTGGGGTCGAGGTGGACCAATAGTGGTCCGATTAGGCTGTGGGGGGGGGGAGGAGGGTGTCATCGTGAAGCTCTTCTGGGGGAGCGTCCGACTGGACTAGTGTGTCGTCCGGTTTCAACATTATGCGCATGCGCACACAGGAAATTTTGTGGAAAAGGGCACTGGAAGGGACGTTTTGGGGTCGAGGTGGACCCGTAGTGGTGCGAATGGGTCGGGGAGCGTATCACTTTGAAGCTCTCATGAGGTAGCGTCCAACTGGACTGGTGTGGAGTAAAAGTAGCGCAATGGTGCGCCTGCACAGTAGAAACAGAGTATCGTATGTGAATAGACGTTTTGGAGTCGAGGTGGGCCCATATTTGGCGTACTGGGTCGGGGAGTGTACCCATGTGAGGCGCGCCTTCATGTCGATCAAGTCATGGGTGGGTGCATGTTTTGTCCGAAATGAAACACGGACTTTACCCTTAAAATGACCCATAATCAACCAGGTGTAGAGGGGTTAATACGGTCCCAGCGGCCTGCCGAGACATGCAGATTGGGTTAGCGGGTGTATGTTTTCCCCGGAATTAAAAAGCGGAATACGTAAACCCCCACTTGCGGAAAAGACTTCATATGGTAGGGATAGGCGTGCGGCTATAGTAGACAAAGTGCAGCGTCGCTCAGGTGCGCCATTGAGACGAGGCTACCCTTATACACTAACCGATAGGGGCGACTCGAGGACGCTGGAGTGTATCCCGAACTCATTATCTCAGGCATACTGGGGATGTGGGTTGATCTATGGTAGAGTTACCTCCCTCTCCTGGGTGAAAAAGTGTATGCGTGAGTCAATGATTGAGTGAGTGAGTGAGGCGTGCCCAACGCCCGTTTTAACGCTTGGACGCACTAGCGATGGTGAGTGAGTGAGTTCCCAACGCCCGTGAGGCCTGCCCAACGCATTGATACACTAACGATGGTGAGTGAGTGAGTGAGCGAGCGAGTGAGTTAGTGAGAGTGAGTGAAAGTGAGTGAGTGGTCATATAAGGTCGTTTGTACACCATTAGCCTCAGTCTGTGTCCCTAAGCCAGATCCGCGTCCAACAAAATGGACGCGAACGTCCTGTACTAGTGGATGGACGCGAACGTCCGCTAATAGTCGATGGAATTTTGCTTCATTTCACCAAGTTTAGAGAGGTCTGTCGCCTCTTCTTACGGAGCTCGCCAAACCCTCCGCTATGACCTCAAACCCTCCGCCAACCCTCATTTTTTCCTCTAACCCTTGGGCCGAACAGTTTTCGCTCGAGGGTTAAGCTTTTTTACAGAGGGTTAGCGGAGGGTGATCGTGCGACGCACGCCGCCGTCCGCGGGCTTTCCCACGCGCATGATTTTCACCTTGTCGGAAGGTCACAAGATATAGGCGGATGACCTTGACCTGTTGATATGTGATGACCCCGTGACCTTTTCCTTGAACAATGACCTCGACTTTGACATTGATCATTATAGTCATTCCGAATAGGTATGCTATTTTTAAAAATTCGAGGTCAAGGTCAAGGGTTAACTGAGAGATCATGGGCTCATCACATATCAAAAAGACAGTGACCTCTGACCTCATTTACTGCTGAAAATTCAGTTGATTTCTTGGAAAATACAAAGAAAACCTGGAAAATTAAGTTGGTATATTCGGAAATAGAAGAAAAACATAGGAAATCGAAAGAAAACGACAAAGGCCCTAATGGGCTACCGTATTGCACATCCGCTTCATACAAACGACAACATCGGTCTAATTACAAAGATCATGACCAGCCTTCATGAAAAAATCAGTGTCGTCTTTCAGCGCTTCTTATCAAAGTTTTCATGTTTTGATTCTCACATATAATTAGAGCATTTCCGCCAAGTTAATGCTTTTATGTTTTCATGAAAACGGCGCCGGATCCGCCGCCGCCGCTGCTGCGACTTTAAACGTGAATATCTCCGAAACCGTTAAATATTTTGGGGGCAGGCTTTGTGTGCTATCTCCTTAGGCCTGGAAATTTTGTCTAGTTGTGTTTTAATAGCCGCTGTTTACCACTGGGTGGCACTGTAGTTAGAACACGGGTAAACATTTCTCTCAGGATTTCGTCTGAACAGCTTGTGTTTTTAACGGGGCTAGTCCCGTAGGGACTAATGGTCCTGTCTTAAAGTGAAGAAAACTTGAGCGCCGGCTCTGTGTCTTGCTAACACAGAAAAAGACAGAGTTCTTGCACGACAAGAAAGAGGTCTGAAACTTCCTTCTTTAGAGTGTCCAGGTTTCTGTATTTTTCATGTTCGTGTATAGTTTCAGGTCTGATATCTTCAAGTTACATTTGCATTTATCTAATTTTATGCGTGTATTTGTTAATTTTCCAGTGGCACTACTTTCCTACTCAAAATATGTCGTCTGCTAAACCACAGATTTTGAGAGGCGCATGTTGAGTGATTTTGTGGGGCTAACTCATTCTCATTAGAAAGCGTGTTCAAACAGTAATTTAGTATTAAATAATACCAGTATAGGTGTAATTCATTTTAGAAAACAATGGGATATTTCGCTTTGCCTGTATTCATTTACATTTTGATGAAATATGTGTGTTGAGTTACAGTTTGGAATTTTCACCACTTAATCTCACCCCTCAAGACCCTCTCCATTATGTTTTTATGGTAAGTTTCTAAAATCCAGTGGTGTTCAAATCATTTACGTAATAATTTCCCTGTATTCATAAATGTTTTTTCCACATTCTGCTTCTGAAATATTCATGGAAAGATCTCTGCATATTACATACACCCAATGTGTAAAACTATTTTTGTGCAGGAATGGTGACAGATGAGATAACGAGTGATGTCCCTTGATTGAACAGGAATACACAATTTTCAGCTATCTCAAAACATATATTTTAAAGTGTTAACGTTGTTACACTCTTCTATCGACTTTTATAATTGTTGCTGGACAACCCAAACTGCTTGGTGGAGATTTGTGAGACTTTGTTTTTCCGAGTTTGCGACAAAAACTTGAAAAGTTGACAGAACATAAAATAGGTAACGGAAACTGGACACTCATTAACATGGCGGCAACAACAACAGCGGCAGTAGGGACTGCCTAGATGGAGAAAACCATCCATGAATTGATGTGATATCTGACGGTCGTAATTCATGAATTACGACCGTCAGATATCACATCAATTCATGGATGGTTTTCTCCATCTAGGGACTGCCCTGCACGTTCTTATGATCATGTTGAGGTTTTACTCGACCCTAATGAATGCCTCTTCTATGGAAGAGCCCAGAATATGTTTTAAATACAAACTAGATCCTGGTGGGGAATGTATAACAAATCATCAGTCTGGAAAACTCAACTGTGGCACTATGTTGGTGTGGCCTGTGGTTTAGGCGAGTAACAACAACAACACCGGTCATACCAGGACATCATATCGTTGGACTTTGCCTGCGATGCGACCCAATGCCATTGTACATGTCTTTTTGTTATTGTGTCACCAAACTAGCTGGGGACATTGAAGTCAACCCAGGTCCAATTCGGAATCCGTGGAAAGTGTAAGGGAAATGTGTTGCAGCAGGGTCCGAATTAGGAAATTTGTGATGACCTGTTTTTTTTTCATCGAAAAAAAAAATCGCAGTTCAAATCTAACATCACCTGCTATTTATGAAGTTGGACAGCTATTTTTTTCTACATGTGCAAATCCACCAATAATGATAATACTGTATAAGGGCACACCGCCAATCTGCCATGTATCAATTTGTATCCCGAGAATGAACAACCATTCAAATATTATTTTAATGAAATATATTCCATCAGTCTGAAAGCTTCAAAATTAATTGGTTTACAATCAAGGCTCGAATTAGGGTAAAAAAATAACTGTCAATCCGGTACTTTGGATCTGTGGGGTTTTCGGACTCGGAATGATCATCGGATAAGTTGACTCTTGTAGCGAATCCATGCGTGCATACCACAAGTGCTTCTCTCTGCCGTTCGATGTTCCACCCCAACCCGATATAGTATAGGGTTGGGGGTGGAACATAGAACGGTAGATAGAAGCACCTGTGGTGCATGCTTCCAACTTTCATATGTCTGGCTAATATAATTTTGCTTTATGGATGTGCGTATAACTCAGAAACTCTAGCTGTGATAGGTGAATATACATGATATAGGGTAAGGGAGCGTGGCATTCCCATCACATTCAGCAACAACAATAAAAAAAACTCCTTAGCCGATGTTTTCGGGATAGATGTATGTGATAAAATTAGACCTTTCGCCAGCGTCGATATAAACATGCAGGGTTTTTTATTCCATTACTGGTGACAATTTTGTTGGATAAATAAAGCTGGGTTCTTATGAATATCTTTGCACCAAAAATATGTCACATTCTAACTAGTAAGTCCCATTATTTCACACAAATGATGCACCCACCAAGAAAAAATCCACCATCATATGTTTGTGGAGCAGTCGTTATCTACTGCTAATGTTGATTTCCTATGCAATGTTTGCCAGTGAACCACATCGTGAAGGAGAACAATAAGTGCTCCCTTGTCATGGCGCGCTGTTCAGTGCGGTCAGAAATTGCTCCACAACAAATGTTTACGGTAAGGAAACTGAATTTCACCAATTCTGACAAATAGTCGGAAAATCAACTCGTCGGAAAATACTATGTTTAGCAAATATCTGAATTGCTTCATGGAAATCCAAGCATTTGAAATGGTCGATAGCTTTTTCAATGGTGTAAATACGGATGTCGTCTGCTTCATTTGGTCGAGAGAAATGTGTGAAACTACAAATTGTATGGCTCTTCGCCATGGGACTGAACATCAAAGAGTTAGTGGAATTATTCCAACAGCCTATTTAACATGTAACTAGCCCCGTTTCAGTGCCTAAGGCTCTAGTTTCATTTTTTTTTTCATTACAGTGGTCTTGTAGAATAGTCAATGTGCTGAAAAGGTTTTGGTGTAGCTGGCATAAATATCAAGCATAATGGCATAATATGAAGCGCACTTCACATTGTTACCCCGCACGACCCAATCCGACCAATAGCGGCCCACACGACCCCAAAACGTTCATCCCAATGCCATTTTCCCACAACTCCCATGCGCGCCTTAGCCTTATTGGCCCATCCAGGCCCCCAAACGTCCATTCCCATGCCCTTTTCCCATAATTTCCGGTCTGCGCATGCGCACCATCACGTAACTTCCATTCCATATCATTCGGATGATCCTCCACGAGTGCTTTACTTTGATACCTCACACGACCCCAATCGGACCAATAATGGTCCATCTCGACCCCAAAATATACACCCCAACGCTACTTGCCCAGTGCGCATGCGCACGGTAACTTTGCGTTAGTCAAAGGGTTGAAAGTCAACCCATGGTCCCTTCCATCGTGTCCTACAGCTCGAGACAAAGAAAACAAGGGGCCACACCCCATAACGCAAATGTCCATGAGTGGGTTCCCCATTGGATTTAACATTGAAATAACTGCAGCGTACTCCTGCTGGGCTATCACGTGACCGGAAGTGACCTTTGACCCGAAATGACCTTTGATCCAGAAGTGACCTTTGACCCGGAAGTGACGTCATCCGTGATGTCATCAGACTCGCACTTCGCCCTTATGTTTGATAATGAATTTCCACTCTTCCTACTTCCTACTTCCTACGCTGAGAAGCACATAGCTCCATCTTCACTGACTTTGAAGGAAACAAAACCTAGGTAACATATGGAAAATCATATGTAGACCTTTGTATGTTATGCAAATCTGGCTTATATATCTCTCCTAATGGTTTTGCTAGATTAAATTATACGAATGCCTTACCGACATCCTCGAAAACTTTTGACTGAACTTTACTCTTGCAGTGTTCTTAGTTGAGTATTTTTGTCTGTTTCGAATATGGACGCGAACATTCGTCAATGAGGAGATCTGCCTACTGACTCTCTGTAGGGGACTCCTCTATCAGAATTACAGTCTGGCCACTGTTTGCTAGATAATCGATCCCTGTTTGCTAGATAACCGTAAGATCTACAAAGGTATGTGTGTTCCATGGCTTGAATTCGTGGTACAAATAGGGCCTAAAGCCGTTTGACTCGCGCTTGGGAGCCGTTGGACCCCTATAGATTTGACGTCTGAATCATCATGGTGTTCAACTTTCAGTTTTCAGAAGGCTGAGAAGGAAAAACATGATTTTTGGAATTGTGTGACGGAATTACATTGTGGTTACAAAGTCTGTGGAATTTATTCATTCGGATATTTAATCTGTTCGAGTCGGAACATTTATAGATGCGGAAATTGGAAGGAGGAATTAAATCACTAATAGAAATAATGGTTTGCTCAGTGGTGGGAGCTAAATTGGAAAGATTTGTTTGTGGCATGCCACATTTATATGTATATATTTGTTGATAGACTGTAATTTGGATAGATCATAACAAGTAAATGCCCAGCAATGATGAATATTCATATATGTTAATGCAAGTGCATGCACATTTTGTGATGACGTAATACACGGCTCCTCGTGGTAAGGAATAAATAACATGGTGGTAGCGGTGTGGGATTTGTTTTACGCTGAAACCGGAACTGTTTCGGTGGGGAGTACAGCTGTTGAAAACTGGGCTCTGCATAAACTTTTCCATAAACGTGAGCATTGAGCGGGCTGAAGCATACGTCTTACAATTACCATCAGTGATAAACTTCAATAATCAACCATGGCTGAATCAAATTTTCGTTTGCCACCAGTCCTCGATTTGTACGATAGTAATGTATCAGATACTTTCAAAAAATGGAAACGACAGGTGGATGTGTACCTGCTTGCTAGTGGGGCATCGTCAAAAGACAAGCCTGTGCAGACTGCCATTATTCTGCATTGTGCGGGGCCTCAGATGCTTGAAGTTTTCGAACACTTTGAATTTGCGAGGCGTCAGGACAAACATTGTCTTGCAGAAAATTGAGGACTATTGTACTCCCCGGCATTGTAGTCCAAAGTTTCAAATTTTGGAATGCTCCCTACCAAGAACCATTCGATTCGTTCCTCACGGACCTTAAAACTAGAGCAGATTCCTGTCATTTTGGCGAAAAGGTAGGGATGATTAGGGACAAAATCGTGTTCACAGTCACTGGAAAATTGCAGGAACTTTTGCTCAGGGAAACAAGATTTAGACCTGAACAAAAATGTCAAATTGTGCCGTGCATATGAACTTTCGGCCAAGCAGGCACAGGAAACGAGCCATAGTAGTGCATCAAACCAAAGAGTGAACAAGGCCCATACCACCAATCCGGTAAACAGTTCGCGTAATACACAAAGTACATAAAACCCTTGGAGGGAAAATTCAAACACCAAGCCATCCGTCTCGACAAGCCAGGCCACAAATTCCAAACCGTGAAGCCATGTGACTGTCAGTATGTCGGCACCTCTTCCCACTTCCCTTTATGTGTTGTAATTCTGTGGCAGATTACACAAATGGGGGAGGAACAACTGTCCGACATGGCGTCGAACATGCGATCAATGTGGTGGCAGAAATCACTTCAAAGCCAAGTGTAAACAGAAAATACATGCAATACAGGGATCCGGTTCAAACTCGAATGATTTCTCCGATGATGATGTTAACGAAGACACGGATTGGTTGCAGGTCGTTGAATCCAGAGGTGAAAGCCATGTCGCTGCGATGATGGAAGTGAATGGTTGCAACGTTGAATTCCAGCTGCACACTGCTGCGGATGTCAAGTTAGGCCAACTATGCAGAAGCTCACACCATTGGGAGAGGACACCCTGCAGGTGACTAATCCACAAAACCAACAAATTTCAGATGTGACATTCACTGTTGTCGGAAATGATCTGAATTGTCTTCTCGGTCTGAAAACCGTTCAAATAATGGGTCTAATCACCATCAATGATGAACAGTTCATTGCGAACGTAAACACAGAATCTGGCCTGGGTGATCTTGGTGTAACGCGACTGCACGTGGACCCCGATATCCAGCCTAGAACGTTGCCGTGACGTAGAATCCCATTAGCCCTCCGAGACAAGGTTAAGGCAGAAATAGACGCATTGGAGAAACGTGGAATACTGATCCCCGTGGAGGAACCTACAGAGTGGGTGAGCCAGAGGGCTGTCGTTCAAAAGCCGAACGGTAAATTACGCGTTTGTATTGATCCCCAGTCATTAAAGCTTGCACTGAGACGTGAACTCTACAAATTACCTACCCTCGATGATGTCCTCCCAAGCCTACACAATGCCAAAATATTCAGCAAACTCGATGTGAATGAGGCCTTCTGGCATGTTAAACTAGACGACGCATCCAGTAAGCTGACGACAATGATTACTCCTTGGGCCAGATATCGTTGGTCTAGACTACCTTTCGGGCTAAAAGTAAGCAACGAGATATTCCAGAAGCGATTGTGTGATGCTCTCTGTGACCTGGATGGCGTTCTCTGTGTAGCTGATGATCTGGTTGTGGTTGGATGTGGTGAAACCAAGGAAGATACCGAGCGTGATCATGAATCAAAACTAGTTAATTTACAGAAACGATGCCAGGAGAGAAACATCAAGCTCAACAACGATAAGGCCGCGCAGTGAAGCGAACAGAGATTCCGTTCATGGGACACGTGGTCACAGACGAGGGTATCGGTGTGGACGAAGCAAAAGTCGCGGCCATCAGAAATATGCCAGCACCGACAGTTTCCGAAGTCAAGCGACTGTGTGAAGTGGTGCAGTACTTGGCTAAATTTATGCCCAATCTCGCAAGCGACTTGGAGCCCATTCGCATGCTGACCCACAAAGATGTCGCATGGAACTGGTCTTCTGAGTGCGAACATGCTTTCCAGAAAGTTGAACGAAAACTGACAGAGGCATCTGTTTTGGAATATTTCAATCCAGATCAGGAACTCGTCCTGCAAGTTGACAGTAGCAAAGATGGTCTAGGAGCAGCACTTTTACAGGACGGGAGGCCGATTGAATACGCATCGCGAGCTCTTACTTCCGCTGAACGAAATTGGGCACAGATTGAGAAGGAGGCGCTCAGTGTTCTCTTCGGACTAGAACGTGTTGATCATTACACATTCGGTGGATCAGTTGTGGTAGAAAATGACCACAAACCAATTGAAGCTATCTTGAAGAAACCACTGAGTCCGACACCAAAAA
>JAVTVY010045691.1:0-20656 GCA_036873755.1 Hanleya hanleyi | reverse complement strand
GAACAAGGATTATGGGTGGAGCATCTCCCGCTGTCCAGCATCAACGCAACAGGATCCATCGAGTTCACCATCAGTAATGCGGATACGACCTATGTGGATTTAGCCCATACCTACTTGTATGTGAAAGCCAAGATCGTCAGTGGAGATGGCACCAGAATCGTCGACCAAGCAACGGTGGGCCCGACGAATCTCTGGCTGCACTCGATGTTTCAACAGGTGGGATATATTTCTCAGCGACAAACTCATCAGTGACTCTACCAACACGTACCCCCTATCGAGCCTACATCGAGACGCTGTTGTCGCATGGGCGAGAGGTTAAAAAATCTCAACTGACAGCCGCTTTATTCTACCAGGACAAAGCCGAGCACATGGGCGCAGAGAACGACAATACGGGATATAGCCAACGGAAGGCTTTGACCGCGAACGGCGTGTCGGTGGATATGATCGGTCGACTGCACGCAGACATGTTCATGCAAGACCGATACCTCTTGAACAAGGTTCCCATCAAAATCCGACTGATACGGGCGCCTCCGACCTTCGCCTTGATGGCCACTAACGTAGAGGCGCATGTAGCTGACTATAAGATTGTCATCGAAGACGCGGTCCTGTATGTCCGAAAAGTGAAACCGAATCCAGCCGTTCGATTGGGACACATGAAAGCCTTGGAAACAAAACCAGCCCAGTACCCTATCCGACGTGTGCAAACCAAAGTGTTCTCTGTGTCTGCTGGAAATATGAGCGCCAACAAAGACAACCTGTTCCTGGGGGAACTACCCAAGCGATTGATCCTGGCGTGTGTGGAAAATACCAGTTTCAGTGGAGCCTACCCAGAGAATCCGTTTGACTTTAAACATTTCGGCATCAATTTTGTGGCCCTGCATGTGGATGGACAACAGGTGCCAGCCACGGCCTTAACCCCGAACTTTGGGCGCGCGAATTTCATTCGAGCCTATCAGAGCTTGTTTACAGCCACCGGTCAAATCAACCAGGACGAAGGGAATTTCATCAGTCGGGAGGCCTACGGGCACGGATACACGTTGTTCTGTTTCGATCTGACCCCCACCTTAGAGAACGACCATCAGCTGGCCCTGGCCAAGCAAGGCAATTTACGGTTGGAAATCCACTTTCAACGAGCCCTCCGGAGCACCGTCAATGTGATTTGCTACGCCGAGTTTGACAACATCATTCAAGTGGACAAGGCGCGCAACGCGCTGTGTGACTTCTCCACCTAACATGGATACAGAGCAGATAACCACCGTGCTGGAGAATGACCCAGAGACACGTATGATGTTTCAAGGGGTGTTCGCCCGAGATGTGTTCCCATTGGACCGTATGTATCCTGCTGCTTACGTTCTCAACACGGACCCGATGGATCGGCCCGGTGAACATTGGGTGGCCGTGTACTTGACAGAACAGCAGGGCGAATACTTTGACCCGTACGGCCTGCCACCCTTCCATCCCGATTTAACAGACTTCATGGATCAAGGCACAGAGACATGGTGTTGGAACAGTCAAACGTTGCAAAGCCTGACCAGTAGCGTGTGCGGACAATATTGCTTGTTTTATCTGTACCATCGATGCCGGGGAAGACCCTTATCTACCATCGTACAGATGTTTGACGAGTACCCCAAGGCCGAGGACCGCGATGTACTCGTATATGACTGGGCTGCCCATCATTTCAATGTACAAGCCCCGTTCTGGGCTTAAGTTCTTTCAATGTACATACGCCCGCTGTTCTGGGCTTAAGTTTACAAGCCCCCTGTTCTGGGCTTCAGTTTACAAGCCCCTTGTTCTGGGCTTCAGTTCTTTCAATGTACAAGCCCCTTGTTCTGGGCTTGAGTTTTCACGTGGTTGTTCTCACGTTGTTGTTGTTACTGAATAAAAAACAAAATGAGATCTCACCAAAAAACCCTGACTTGTGTGTTTTATTCATAATGTGGAGATTCAGTGAAACTGAAATCAGTGGTGTAGGATGGGGCCAAAATGTAACCCATCAAGGTTAGAATGCAAGAGCACTATAGTAAAAATAGAGAGCCAATGAAATCAGCCCACAGACCAAGTACGTGTTTTTGGTCTAGGTTTGGAGCGGGCATTTTATTGAGGTGCGTGTATACGGTGAGTGAAGAGACTCGTCCAACACGTATAGATTAAGTTGATGACTATAAGTTCTATGTTGTCGATTTAACCTCTCCCTACATTGACGCGCGCGCGCGCGCTGCGGCCGGAGAACCCGCGTTCGCGCGCGCGCTCGCGCTGGGGGGCCGCGCCGGTGAAAAAGTCCCGGAGGTTGAACATTGGAACTCTTCTGGGTTTGGAGGATGAACATACGGACGTCTAAGGGGAAAATTGGAACTCTTCTATGTTTGGAGGTAGTTTTTAGTGAAAACCCGGAAGTGACGTAACAACCCACGTGACCTGCGTATATACTCCTGTAAAATAGAGCCGATTTTATTTCTTTGGAGGGGCAAGGTCAATAGGACTTGCGCTTTTTATACTACTAAAATGTGAAGTAGATTACATCTTACATAGGCCTTAAGGCCGTGATATGCATAAGAAGTATTCTGGGGCATGGTCAGTACTTCCCAATTTCCCCTTTGTCCACTACTCGCCGATTTTTTTGATTTTTTTTTATTATTATTTATTTATTTATTTATTTATATATTTCCTCGAGAGCTGTAAAATAAGACCTCACTCTACCCAATCGGGCCACTAGTGCTCCACCTAGACTCCAACATGTCCACCCCGTATGGATTTATACATACATCGGGCTAATATCCCAGTATATGAGTGTCTATGGGTGTATATGCATCTATTTACAAGCCTAGCCGGTACTTAAAAAAAAACATTTCATAGCTTTTCCCATCGTATTCTACAACCTCATAGCTCATAGTAAAATCCATAAAAAAAACTCCACCACCCAAAACACGCAAAAAAGATAGAAATGTGCGAATCAGGGAGATTACCTTTGCCTACAAGAGAAATTGGCCTAGTCTGAGTTGTCTCCCTTGCATCAAAGCGTATAGATGGGGCTGTGGTTTGGCTGGCGCTATTATCCGGGGAAGCCGGGGAAATTGACCTTGGGTAGCCATTTTTCTTAGCGTTTGTTACGTAAAACAGACCTGCACGGAATATTTCCACTCTTTTAAATCATCCACACCCAACAAAATTATATCAAACTAATTCATGCATTCAGATGTAAGTGATTCATATACCGCGGAAGACCACATGAAGGTCCCCACCGATGACGTTCGATGAACGTTCGTGATTTTTCTTTGCTGGTGCAAACTGGACAATAAATGCTCGACACTGGGGTGGCACTGTATCATAGACTGGTCGCAATATATGTATATTGGTGTCCATCATGCCATGGGTTGAACTATTTGGTGTAAAATGTCTGTGGAGCGGACACAAAACTAGACATTTTTTTCAGGCATATTTTCTCATCGCATGGGCGGAAACAACTGCCGAAACAAATATTACCTCAAAGGCAGCAAACCAGTTAGCAATGTAGGCCTGAACAATTATATTTTCAATGAATACAAGGTTGTGTTGAGAAATATATCTCAAAATATGATTAATTAATGATTTTCCATCATGACAAACGAACACCCGACCGGCTTCCAACAAATATGGCGGCGGGTATTCGAAGCTCGAAGTCAGAAAATTGCCAAACTTCAAAAATTCAGATCTCATCAACCAGAACGTCTTATGTGCTCACAGTTATTGACTATATCGTAAAATATGTATACTTGCTAACCTTAGTTGGATTCGTGATGAAATAATTTAGAAATAAGTAATTCGAGCACTTTTTGTGACATAGCAAAACGAAGATGACAGCCGTTTCCCTTTTCGCTGCGATGGTTTACACGAAAAACCGGCTCAGTTATAAAAATCCATATCTCCGTAAATATGAAATGTCCAAACTTTTTACGTCAAGACAATATTCTCTTATATGTGTACTTCCTATTTCCCGCAGGAATTTATGCAATATAAATTCTTTCCGCAATAAACTTACAATTTACTGGTAATGGTAACGAAATTCTCCGTCTCAATTTGAGCTTCTTGTACGGCGGCGGAACGCCAAGATCAAAGAGCGCGTGCTGCAACGTAGCAGATCACGTGAGGGTCTAAATATAGATCGTTTGTTTACATATATCAGCTGATCGTGTCTGATATATAACAAACAATACCTTATAACAACAGTACTTTCCGTAATATCTGAATAGTTGATACTCGACCAAGAATTAATTATGACAGAAAAATTATCTTAGATAAGTTTTCGCCCTATTCATAGAAGTATTATTTCCGTCACATCAATTTCTGTCACAGTACTTTTTCAAAAATTTCACCAATTCGCTCCGGGCAAGCCCCATCCATTGGACCAGTAGTAACTCCCCTAGCTCCAACACGGCTATTTTCATACCCTTAGGCTACACGAGTTGTCTCCATTGCGTCAATGTGTGCAGATGGCGCTACGGTCGACGCCGTGATATGGAAAGGGCATCCCCACACCATCCTGGAGCCGCCATTTTGTTTGTTGTTTTCTTGCGGAGATACACGGGGCAATAAACACTCGACCCTTGGGTGGTACAGATGCTAGACTGATCCTATTAACATGGTACAACACCTATAGATTATGTTTATTACTAGGACGTCAGCGAAATACTAGTACCCATCCTCCGCATGGCATTTATTCTGTGAAAACACCCATGGCATGACTGAAAAGAGCCTCACTCGCCCCAATCGGACCATGCAGCGTATTTGTAGTCTAGGGACTACTTTTCCTCCGCGGAAGCTTTCTTCCGCGACGGCATCACCGCCAGACCGCATCACCGCGGAGGAATACAAAGGTCAAAGGTTGCCAGACCTATAGTGGTCAACACTTGGCACCCAGCCAATGCTGATGCAATCAGGAACATGTCAGTACATGCCTTGATCACGTGATCGCCAGATGACCTTGAGACCCCTTAAATTTTACCCGGGGGAACAAATATCAGCCACCATCTTAAACCCACCACCCACCCATCCACCACAGCCGCCATCTTAAATCCACCACCCACCCATCCACCACAGCCGCCATCTTAAACCCACCACCCACCCATCCACCACAGCCGCCATCTTAAACCCACCACCCACCCATCCACCACAGCCGCCATCTTAAACCCACCACCCACCCATCCACCACAGCCGCCATCTTAAACCCACCACCCACCCATCCACCACAGCCGCCATCTTAAACCCACCACCCACCCATCCACCACCACACATGACCCCATGTGACACAATACTCGCTTCTGATTGGCTGGCGCGTGACGTCACAGAGGTCATATGCAAATTTCTGAGGTCAATAGACATTCAAATACGCTTTGTATACTACTCACCGCAAAGGGTATTCGAAAGAGGAAGCCGCAATTTGAGCCCATAACACATTGGCACCGAGGCTTTACGTCAGCAGTATGCCGACTTCCTGATCCATATAAAATTGCTGGACAAGGACCCGGTCCATATGGAAATCGAAAGAACAGCGTCGATGTTGAAAACCTCAGGCATGAACTGGAAAGCGGCGTATGTCAGAGCTATAGCACAAAAGAAACATTTGTTCGAACGCAGCATTAAAAGGCGTTAAAGCGTTGAGACGGGCGTTAAGGCGTTGAGACGGGCGTAACGACGGGCGTCACCGCATTTCGATGAATTAGTGTTAATTCCATAAAAATAAGCGCTTTTGGGCTAATTCACCAGGGCGTTGAAGCGTTAAGCTAAGCGTTGACGGACGTTACTGTCTATAAAAGCAAGTGTACTCCCAAAACACGTACTATTCGACGTTCAACCGTCAACATGGCTTATACTTGCTTTGAGTGTGAACGCACGTTTTTCAGACATTACGATATGATGCGACACTAGAAAAATATACATGGGATTGAAGACTCCGTTGAGGCGGATGCTGATACAGAGACTGCTGAGAGTGTATCGACTGATACCGAAACCAAGATTGTTGAGAGTCTATCTACTGATATGGTGAGCTTGACCTTAGATAGTCAGCTTACATCCCAGGAAAGTGAGGCAGAACCTACCTTCTGGGATCGTATTGTACATGAAGCTATTCGTAGTTATGCTGCGGTATTTTTCATGTATTATACAATATCTATCCTGTATTGTAACATATATGTCCTGTACTATACAATATATGTTCTGTATTATACCATATCTGTCCTATATTATACCATATCTGTGCTGTATTATACCATATCTATCCTGTATTTTACTATATCTGTCCAGTATTATACCGAAAATGGACGGTAAAACGGAATTGGCTATTGTTTTTACACTGTCCATGTGCAGGTAAGCTATCCATATGTACCCTGTCCATGTACATGTACTTTGAGCAAGTCCATGTACAAAACTTCTGCGTATGCTCATGTACATGCACTCTGCGTAAGTTAATGTACTCTGTGCATGTCCATGTACATGCAATCTGCGCATGTCCATGTATTCTGTGCATACCCATGCACATGTACTATGTGCCTGTATATGTACTATTTGGCTGTACATTTAATTTGTTCATGTACATGTACTCTGTCAATGTACATGTTCCTTGTCCGTGTAAATGTACTCTGTGCTTGTCATTCTACATGTACTCTGATCACGTCCATGTATACATACTCTGTTCAAGTCCATATACATTCTCCCTGTCCATGTCGCTATACAGCTGAAATATTGGGGAATGCGACGTTAAACCTTAATTCTCTCTTTCAATGAACATGCACTCTGTACAATGTCCATGTACAGGTAATCTATCCATATACATGTTCTTTGTCCATGTTCATGTACTCTGCGCATGTTCATGTACATGTAATCTGCGCATGTCCATGTATTCTGTGCATATCCATGTACATATACTGTGTGCCTGAACATGTATTATATGCCTGTGCAGGTAATCTGTCAATGTACATGTTTCTTGCTCATGTAAATGTACTGTGTGCTTGTCCATATATATGTACTCTGTTCATGTCCATGCATACATGCTCTGCTCATGTCCCTGTACATACACGATGTCCATTTCGCTATATGGCTGAAATATTGCTGAATGCGACGTTAAACCTTAATTCTCTCTCTCTCAATGACCATGCCTGTTTCTTGTACATGTACACGTAGCCTGTCCATGTACCCTGTACATGTACACGTAATCTGTGCATATCCATGTACATTGCGCATGTCCATCAACATGTAACCTGTACATGTGCATGCTCTCTACACATGTCATTGTACATGTACTCTGCGTATGTCCATATACGTGTACTGTGCATCACGTGACCGGAAGTGACCTTTGACCCCTGCGCACCATTGCTAATATCCGGTATCGCATGCGCAGGGGTCAAAGGTCACTTCTGGTCACGTGACCGGAACCGGGAGTGACATCACACTTATATATATTATTCAAAAATCGCCGACCTATTCACCAAAGGGTCCCATCATCGCAATCTGTCCGTCATCTATATGACTCAGAATCTCTTTCCTCAAGGGAAGGCGTCCAGAGATATTGCCTTGAACTGCCAATACTTTGTGTTGTTCTCCAACTTCATCGACAGAGCACAAATCCGTGTGTTTGGTAGTCGAATCTATCCTCAGAACATCGACCATTTCATGCAGGCGTTTCAATGAGCGACAAGTCGTTCGTATGGCTACCTGTTTGTAGATTTAAAAGCCCATACCCCGAAGATCTACGGCTGACGACCCACCCGTTACCCGACGAGGCATCACTGCAACCTCATATACCCATACACCATCCACCGAGTCCACATCTGGCAGAGCAGCAGCAGCAAACCGCCCCCTTACAGCGGGTTCCCTTCATATCATCAGTCCCGGAATATCACCCAGCCGTGAAGGACCAACCCAAACCCGTGCAAGGGAATGAAGATAATGTGAACTTGAGGTTATCAAAGGATTTGTTCAAAGAAAGTATGGACGACGAGCTGGGCGAGACTTTGTGTTGTTCTTCAACTTCATCGACAGAGCACAAATCCGTGTGTTTGGTAGTCGAATCTATCCTCAGAACATCGATCATTTCATGCAGGCGTTTCAATGAGCGACAAGTCGTTCGTATGGCTACCTGTTTGTAGATTTAAAAGCCCATACCCCGAAGATCTACGGCTGACGACCACCCGTTACCCGACGAGGCATCACTGCAACCTCATATACCCATACACCATCCACCGAGTCCACATCTGGCAGAGCAGCAGCAGCAAACCGCCCCCTTACAGCGGGTTCCCTTCATACCATCAGTCCCGGAATATCACCCAGCCGTGAAGGACCAACCCAAACCCATGCAAGGGAATGAAGATAATGTGAACTCGAGGCTATCAAAGGATTTGTTCAAAGAAAGTATGGGCGACGAGCTGGGCGAGACGTTGGAGCCCACAGGAAACAAGTTTCACCGCAAAGGGTATTCGAAAGAGGAAGCCGCAATTTGAGCCCATAACACATTGGCACCGAGGCTTTACGTCAGCAGTATGCCGACTTCCTGATCCATATAAAATTGCTGGACAAGGACCCGGTCCATATGGAAATCGAAAGAACAGCGTCGATGTTGAAAACCTCAGCCATGGACTGGAACGCGGCGTATGTCAGAGCTATAGCACAAAAGAAACATTTGTTCGAACGCAGCATTAAAAGGCGTTAAAGCGTTGAGACGGGCGTTAAGGCGTTGAGACGGGCGTAACGACGGGCGTCACCGCATTTCGATGAATTAGTGTTAATTCCATAAAAATAAGCGCTTTTGGGCTAATACACCAGGGCGTTGAAGCGTTAAGCTAAGCGTTGACGGACGTTACTGTCTATAAAAGCAAGTGTACTCCCAAAACACGTACTATTCGACGTTCAACCGTCAACATGGCTTATACTTGCTTTGAGTGTGAACGCACGTTTTCCAGACATTACGATATGATGCGACACTAGAAAAATATACATGGGATTGAAGACTCCGTTGAGGCGGATGCTGATACAGAGACTGCTGAGAGTGTATCGACTGATACCGAAACCAAGATTGTTGAGAGTCTATCTACTGATATGGAGAGCTTGACCTTAGATAGTCAGCTTACATCCCAGGAAAGTGAGGCAGAACCTACCTTCTGGGATCGTATTGTACATGAAGCTATTCGTAGTTATGCTGCGGTATTTTTCATGTATTATACAATATCTATCCTGTATTGTAACATATATGTCCTGTACTATACAATATATGTTCTGTATTATACCATATCTGTCCTATATTATACCATATCTGTGCTGTATTATACCATATCTATCCTGTATTTTACTATATCTGTCCAGTGTTATACCGAAAATGGACGGTAAAACGGAATTGGCTATTGTTTTTACACTGTCCATGTGCAGGTAAGCTATCCATATGTACCCTGTCCATGTACATGTACTTTGAGCAAGTCCATGTACAAAACTTCTGCGTAAGTAGTATACAAAGCCCGAATTGATAGAATAGCGCCTCACTGCGCATGCGCAGAACCTGGTGTGACGTCATAAGTGTAGGTTTTGTGGTGGTATTGGGGCGGTGTGCGCATGTGTGATGTGTGGGAGGTGGGAAAAGATGGCCGCCATGTGGGAGGTGGGAAAAGATGGCCGCCAAGATGTGGGAGGTGGGAAAAGATGGCCGCCAAGATGTGGGAGGTGGGAAAAGATGGCCGCCAAGATGTGGGAGGTGGGAAAAGATGGCCGCCAAGATGTGGGAGGTGGGAAAAGATGGCCGCCATGTGGGAGGTGGGAAAAGATGGCCGCCATGTGGGAGGTGGGAAAAGATGGCCGCCATGTGGGAGGTGGGAAAAGATGGCCGCCATGTGGGAGGTGGGAAAAGATGGCCGCCAGTAGTAAAATGTATAAAAGGAGTTGATTTTTAGGGAAAGGGTGTATTCAATCTGACTTACCTGACCTGACTTGATCAGCCAGCCAGCCCGCCTGCCAACCAGTCCTCCTGCCTGCCTAGCCGCTTGTAATAAGACGAAAAGCATGAGACGTGGAGAAGATTTTCCCTTTGATCCAGCAGTACCTCCGGTTGAAGTCTTGCCTGAAGATGAGCGTGTCAGGGACATTTATCAACGTCACTGGGCTACCATACGCCATTGTTTCCACCGTGACCGTCGTCTATTGGACTTGTATAATTTTCGGTTGGAGGACCTCACGTATCTTCCTATTTACGCCGACAACATTTTTAAAGATCAGGTCACTGCCTTCAAATTGAATGTGACATTTGGGTATATCTTACGGCACAAAAAGACGGACCAGCTGCGGTATTTCTATCCCAGTAACAATTCGTATGTGTTTGACCACCCATTCACCATCACGGATGCCATTTCTCTGGAGCCGGTGGTCGAGCAACTCACTACATTAGACCCGTTGGAGTGGGCCCGCCTGCAACGTCCCAATACCCAATGGATGGTGCAAATGGTGACTAACGTCACATTTTTCGTCACGAAAATGAGAGATCATCCTATCGGTGCTCCTGTACTACTGCCTCCGTGGTTGCTTCATCGACACGGCCTGTATGCATTAACAGTAGGGAAGAAGGGACCCTACAAAGATCGGAAATGTCTGTTTCGGTGTTTGGCCGTGCATGTGGACGAGTGTGACCCCCAGAGTTGTGACACAGTGACCGATGGGTATTGGGAAGAATATTTAGAGCAGCAAGACATGGATAAGCGGCACTTCCGAGGTGTCCCCTTCAAGCATTTGGATGACGTGGAGTCCCTGTTTCATATTAATATCTTTGTCTATCGATTACGACGGGAGGATGACGATACATTTGTGGCTGAATTGGTTCGGCGATCCACAGAACGGTATGCTGCTACGATGAAAGTCAATGTGTTCGACCACAATGGCGTGAGTCATTTTTCGCTGATCTCCAATATGAGCCAGTACGCTCAGTCTTTCAGTTGTGCCCAATGCCATCGGGTGTTTAAATACTCTCGCGCCTTACATCGCCACGAGAAAATCTGTGACAACAGTGTGAAGCGAGTCTATCCGGGTGGCGTGTATCATAATGCACCTACTATTTTCGAGGAACTGGCCGATGAGGGACTCATCATACCGGAAGAGGACCGTTATTTCCCCTACCGGGCGTGTTATGACTTTGAAGCCCTGTTGGAGCCCATGGACCTGTTTTCTGCCAAAACACAGTGGACGCAGCGCCATATTCCTCTGAGTGTCAGTATTTCCAGCAACGTACCTGGCTATGACGCTGCTCCGGTGTGTTTCGTGTCCACGGGGAACTCCCATGAGTTGATTACCCGCATGATGGAGTATTTAGAGCAAGTCAGTGCGGCTAGTACGGCATTGTTGGTGGTGAAGTTTCAGCACGTCCTGGACCAACTGGACGACCGCATTCCTGTACCGGGTGTAGCGTTCAGCGATGATGAAGAGTCCGAGTCCGAGTCCGAGTGCGAGTCCCTGCAGTCGCAGCCTCTGCAGGCGCGGGATGTTCCTCTACCTAAACCGTATGCGGAGAAATTGAAGTTACGGTTCCTACAATACCTAAGTCAGTTACCGGTGCTCGGCTTCAACTCGGGGCGTTACGATCTGAACATGGTGAAGGAATTTCTCTACCCTTACTTGGCCCAGTCCGATACCCTCAAGTCGGTGATCAAGAAGATCAATAATCATATGGCCCTCACTACTACGTCACTGCATTTCCTGGACGTGCGCAACTACCTAGCTCCTAATTGTAGCTATGATCAGTGGGTCAAGGCCTATAACTGTGCACAAACCAAAGGGAGGGTCCCTTACACGTATATATCATCGCTCGACCGTTTGCAGGAAACACAGTTGCCATCTCGGCACGCCTTCTTTGATGATTTGAAGCAAGTGGAATGTCCGGAAGACACGTACCGTGAACTACAGCAGGTATGGAACGATGAACATATGCAGACCTTGGAAGATTTCCTCATATGGTACAACAACCTAGATGTGGTTCCTTTCCTGGAGGCGGCCGAGAAAATGGTGCAACTTTTTCAACGCCAAATGCACGTGGACATCTTTAAAGAGTGCTTAAGTTTACCGGGGCTGGCCCTTCGCCATTTGTTTCAAGAGTGTTCCACTTACTTTTCGCTGGTACAACAGAAAGATGCGGACATGCATAATTGTCTGAAAGATAACATTGTGGGTGGGCCCAGTCTTATTTTTCACCGCTACCACGAGAAGGATGTCACGACTCTCCCCAGTGGAAAACCCGTTGCCAAAATCATTGGCTTTGATGCTAATGCCCTCTACCTGTGGTCACTTGCCCAACCTATGCCCAGTGGTCATTATACACGTTGGTTGGCGGAAGGACGTCATTTTACACCCCAACGGTTACCTCACAAACATCTTGCCGACCAGTGGTTGGAGTGGGAAGCCTATCGACGGGGAATTTATATACGACACCAGACCAACGCCACTGAGAAGCGGATAGGCGATCGGCGTCTCCCCGTCGATGGGTTTGCCCTTGTACAAGGAACACCCACTGTTTTCCAGTTTTATGGCTGTTACTGGCACGGCCACGAATGTCATTTCAGCGCGGGTCGTTTTAATGAGCGACGCGGGAAAACACCCTTAGAATTACGGGAGGAAGTAGTGGCCAACGGAGATTATGTGAAAGAGCGAGGCTACCATTTGATTGAAATGTGGGAGTGTGAATTTCACACTATGTGCCAGGCCCGGCCCCATTTACAACGGTTCCTAAAAGAGCGTGAGTACCCGTTGAGTCGTCGGCGACTGCTGAGTCTGCCACAGATGTTGCACGCCATTCGTTCGGGGCAGCTCTACGGTTTTGTAGAATGCGACCTGCATGTTCCCGACACTCTCAAGCCTCTCTTCGCCCAGTGTCCGCCTATCTTCAAGAATACGCTGGTGGGTCGGGATGATATTGGGGAGACCATGCGCACCTACGCAGAGCAACACGAGTGTTTACCTCAACCACGCCGCATGTTGATTGGAAGTATGTGGGCGGACAAAATCTTGCTGGGCACCCCCTTATTGCAGTGGTACATGAAGCACGGTTTGGAAATTACTCAAATCTATCAAGTCATCCAGTACGTCCCCGAGGCTTGTTTTGCGGAGAATGCCGAGCTCGTCACGGCGGCCCGTCGTCAAGGTGATGAATACCCCAGTCAGGCCATCATGGCTGAATGTTGGAAACTCACTGGCAATGGTTATTATGGAAAAACGGTAACCAACCAGGATAAGCACGTCAACGTGAACATTTGCACGACTGCCCAAGCCTGCAAAAAAGTCAATTCTCCTCTGTTTCGATCCGTGGAGGTCATCGATGACGACACCTATGAAGTCACTTCAGCCAAGAAGACTATCCGGTACAATTTACCCCTGCAGATTGGATGTATGGTCTATCACGTGGCCAAGCTGAGGATGTTGCAGTTTCTCTACGACTTCATGGGTGTCTATTTTAATTCCTCAGACTGGCAGTTGATGGAGATGGATACAGATTCGGCCTACATGGCCGTCTCCAACGCCGATTGGGAGTCCCTGGTGAAACCCGAGTTACGGGAACAATATGAAGCGGATCGGGACCTGTGGCTACCTCGACGCGACCACTACACCTACGACAAGCGGACGCCGGGTCTGTTTAAACTCGAGTGGAGTGGAGATGCCATGATCGCCCTGTCGTCCAAGACGTACTATTGTTACGGAGGAGATGGAAACAACAAGTTTAGTTGTAAAGGCGTCAACCGACGTGACCCTGCCATCGACAAAGATCTCTACCTGGGTGTATTGCAGAGCCAGGCCAGTGCCAGTGGGACCAACCGAGGATTCCGGGTGGTGGACCACCAGATGCGCACTTATATCCAGCAACGAGACGCCTTTACTTTCTTTTATCCGAAACGGAAAGTATTGGCCGACGGTGTGAGCACTACCTACTTGGACTTGTAAAAAATGTGGAACACTAATAACTGTGGAGTCACGAGTTATAAAAACTGTAAAAGTCAGGATGGCCGAGTGGTCTAAGGCGCCGGTATTAAGTGCCGGTGGGGTGATACCCTGCGTAGGTTCAAATCCTACTCCTGACAAAACTTTTTTTATATATACTACTACTATTCTATGTGTGTACATACCCCTACTATTTGTATTCTATAGTTGTATAACTCCTTGCTTGTTGACTTAAATAAAAAAAGAAAGTCAAAACCCATCCTTGTGTTTTTTCATCATCATTTTTATTCAACGTCAGAACAACAACGTCATAACGATAATAATAATAAAACAAGATGCGCGCGCGCATTAAGTTAACCAGAGAAATGGAGCATGCACATTAAAACGAGAGGCCGTCCAGTCATAGACGAGGACATCCCGGTCTTCGGCTTGACAATAATCATCAAACATATGTACAATGGTAGGCAGTGAATGTCCTCTACTCCGGTGAGTGAGATAAAACACACAGTACTGTCCGCACACACTACTCAAGGGGCCTTGTAATCTTTGCGTATTCCAACGCCACTCTGTCGTAGAGACGTCCATGAATTTCACCAAATCGGCATGGAGGGGTGCAAGTCCGTAGGAATCAAAATATTCGCCTTGGCCTTGGGTGTCCACGTACACCGCTATCCAATGTTCACCGGGTCGACTCTTTGTGTCTGTATTCAAGATGTAGGCTGCTGGGGTAGTGGAGTGAGTGGGAAACACATTGCGTGGAAACACACCTCGAAAGGGGATCTTGGGATCTCGCTGGAGTATGCTGATCAGCTGCTCTGTATCCATCTTAGGTGGGAAAGTCACACAGCACGTTTCTTTGGTGATCCACGCTGATGACGTTATCAAACTCGGCGTAGCAAATCACGTTAATGGTGTCGGGTACAGGGATGGAGAAACGCAGTTCCAACCGTAGGTTTCCTTTCTTGAGCAAAGCCAGTTGATGATCGTGTTCCAAGGTGGGGGTGAGGTCAAAGGCGAACAATGTGTATCCCTTCATAAAGTCGTCTCGACTGATGGTATTGCCTTCGTCCTGGTTGTTTTGTCCTGTAGCTGTAAACAGGTTCAGGTAGGTCCGCACATAGTTTCCCTTAGTAAAGTCCGGTTGTAAGGGTCGGGCTGGAATTTGATGGCCGGCCACGTGCAGTGCCACAAAGTTAATGTTGAAATGTTTAAAATTGAACGGATTCTCAGCCCAATTTCCATTGAATGCGGTGTTGGTCACACACGCCAGGGTAAGACGTTTAGGCAGATCCCCTAGAAATAAATTTTCACGATTGGCCATCATCGTACCTGTGGGCACAGAGAACACCTTGGTCTGTACGCGTCGGATGGGGTACATGGCTGGTTTTTTCGCTAAGGCTTCCATGTGACCCAGCAACACCCCCTGTTGCAAATCTACCGTACGGACAAACAGGGCTGCATCTTCAATGACGATCTGGTAATCGATATCGCCCTCGCCACCGCACATTAAGGCGAACTTAGGTAAGGACCGGATCAACTTGATCTTGATGGATACACCGTTCATCATGTAGCGGTCTTGCATGAACAGATCGGCGTGCAGTCGTCCCATCATATCGATGGACTTGCTTTTGGCTGCCAGTTTTTTGCGTGACTCGAACCCAGCATTGCCACCGGTTATGTTGGCAGGTATCCGGGTCTATCCCTGAAGTACAGCTCAGCTTGTAAGTGTGATTCTTTGGCATCAATACCGTACGACAACATCGTCTCCATGTAGGCTCGGTACGGGTACGTATTGGTGGACGTACTGATGAGTTTATCGTTCAGACCTATATCCACCTGTTGGAACAAGGAGTGCAGCCAAAGATTCACCGGGCCTACTGGCGCATCGACCGCTATGTCCGTCCCGTCCCTATTCGTTATTTTGGCTTTCACGTACAAGTAGGTGTGGGCTAAATCCAGGTAGGCCGTATCTTTGTTTTCAATGGTAAATTCTACGGGCCCCACCCCCGTCAGGCTAGCCAGGGGTCGATGTTCTACCCAACGTCCTTCGCCTACACTCGTTTGGGTGGGTGGAGTAGTCCACAAATCCAATTCACTGTTGGTAGACGGACACGACTCGGAGTGAATGTAGGCCATTATGCGAAGATGTCTCTCCTACTAGTACGTCTCTTCTTTTTCTTCTTCTTCTGGGGCTTAGTCCTTCTCCTCTGGGGTGTTGGACGTTGAATGAATGGGGGTCGTGTGGGTCTTTGTCTTTTAAGGGCTTTGGCGATCAAAACGCTGCCTGCTTCTTTAGCCCGACGTTTCAAAGCTTGTCGGGGTGCTGTGCCTTCCATCACATCACCGGCCACGCGTAATCCACTGCGTACCGCTTGTTTTCCTACCGCTTTCACACCCCGTGTCACCATGGGTAAAAACGTTTTCATAATGCTGCCCAGGATGTTCCCCAATCCGTGACCACGTTGCATGCGTGCCCCGCTAAACACGGGCAAGTTTCCTCCCGTTTGTTTCTTGTAGTAGTCGACATAGCTGGGCGTATGGCACTGGTAAGGTACGTACATTATACGAAGTGAGGAGAGCGAGCTTGTCGGAAAGCAAGTGTCAGCACCACTTTTCCTCGTTCGAATGGGATCGGACGTCCTCTGTCATCTCTTATATCCACCGTGATCGTGCTGATATCGATATGGCGTACGGGCAGGAACATGATATGGTTGAAACTCTCGGTGGCTTGTTCACCATACGTCTTGGTAATGGGCACCACCCGTAACAGAGGTGTGTTCACATCACCCACAATATGGCTGTCCACGGCATCCGAGTAGACGTACAGTGCGTACATACCTACTTTCATATCCATCAAATAATCCCCCTCGACAATGGTGGCTCCCTTGTAGACGGAGTAAGGCATCCTTAACATTTCCTGTAGCATAGGACTGAGTTTCACATTCGCGTTAGCGGTCAGCATGATAGAGCTCTTGTCGTTGTGTACGTCGACATCGAACAATATCTCGCTCCTGATGTGCAAGGATATCAGGTGTGTTGTAGCACCCGTGCTGAACTTTAGGGCCTTGTACTCCATCAAGCCATTCAGAGCCTGTATGAACGTCTGCGGTGTATCGTATTGGCCTTGGGGAGAATGAGTTTGTAGACTTTATCTTCGTAGGTCACTTCGTACCATACTTCTCCGTCTTGTACATTGTACCATGAATAAGGGTATTGAATATCCACCAGTCCACATTCCCAGCGTCCCGGTAAATGTAACGGTTGGGGTAATTGCGTGACATACTGGGTCAAGGTGTTCTCAGGAAACACGTCGAATGAGCTATTACTGGGCAACGTCATGTAAAACATGACGACGACGACTGAACTTTCGGGCTTCTGCACCGGGCTTTAATAGGGCTCCCAGGCCTTGGGTGCCACTCGGCGTTGTGGCGGTGACTTCATACGTGTCCGTCGTCGTCGTGGTTGTAGTGTGGTCGGTATAGGGGAGGCATAGGGATGAAAAGAACGATCCCGCCGTGCGGGTGTTGTGGGTGGCGTGTGCGGTTGCCATTCACCACGTTCCCAGGTATGGGCGACACGTCCAGCAGGGGCTTGCATCCACTTCCAGCGTTCCCTATTGCCTATCAATTCTTGAGGGGTGTGTATGTCTTTTAACGCCTGAGCAAAGGCTTCCCAGCCCGGTGGATTAGAGTGTTTGCGAGAACGCACCATATCGTTGATTAAATCCGTCATATGAGACCCCGGCACCACTTGGTTGCGAATCAGTAGGTGTCCTTCCGCATTCCAACCCATATCGGCATTCTGTTTCACCCGATCCAACAATAAACGGGCCCTGGTCTTGTAGGCTTTAGGCACACTGGCCAATACTTCCTGTTCCAGCTCAGGTGAGGCCGAGGATGACGGTGGTGGTGGTCGTGGTGGCAGAGATGAGGCTGGGATGGGGGGCGTAGTGGTGGTGGGTAGTGTACTACTACTACTAGTACTACTTCCTCTATATTGATCCATAAACGTCTGGTACCGGTTCAGCGTATGATGGTAGAGTTGAATTTTCTCGTGATCGGGCAATGGACGTTGCAGTATACTATTCATTTCTTCATCCAAAGACTGGAGTTTTTGCACGGTGGCCGGGATGGGATAGGGAGATTGTAAACTCTGTAACAGTCGAGGTTCGACCAGCATCATTTTTTTCGTATGTTCCATGGTGTTAGCGTCCTCCCAAGATGGAGCCGAGTAATGGGCCTAGTACCGTAGCGGCTAAGGGCGCGAGAAGTGCGCCGAGAAACCCACCTCGCTGTAACACTTGTTTCTTCTGCTTGACACTACTCCTCGTCTTCTTGACCAGCGTTCGGAGACCTGCCTTGTGCCGTTGCAATTTCCCTTTCTGCACAGGACTGAGTGGAACATTGCCTTTTAATACATTATGGGCCACTTCACACAAACACCGGATGAGATCGGGCTCCGCGCCGCGCACCAGGGCCCGCCCCACTTCCGGAGGCGCGCTGCGGAGTACGCGCAATGCCGCGGCGTGCTTGCGTAGGCGTGCAGACATGATGAGGGAATGAAGGCTCCAGTGCGTGGTCTTCTTCTTTTATCCTCCTCCTCCTCCGCCTCACTCATTTGGGGGTGTACACCGTCTGTAGTTCACCAGGAAAAATCAGGGTGCGTAATCGCAGAGGTGAGGGCGTATCTTGTTTCAAGTCGATGAGGAGATAGCCGTGAGCAGGTTGAGTGGCATCTTGAAAGGCTTCTCGTACAAAGGCCGTGTTCTTAGGGTACATCTGTTGAGCCAGGTGGGTAATTTGTGATGCGTCTCTGGGGTTTTTGAATAACACCACATACTGAGCATTCAAACTAATGTTCCGGTGTTCTTTGTTTTTACTGAAAAGATTCTGTACAATGTAAATGATGCTCAATCGACGATGATGGCTGCCTTTGGTAAAGAGACGGGTAATTCGACCGTCCGTTTCCGCCATGAGATCGTCTACCACCACTAAGGTGTCTGGGGGTATGTCTTCAGGGGGTAAACCTTCCACTAAGGTAAGTCCTGGGACACGGGCCAGTGCCTCGTACGCGGGCTGCCAAGCGCCATAACACCACAGGATACGAGCTACAGGCGGTGAAATCAGGGCGGCTCCATGTTGGATGAGACGTTGAACAAAATGTGATTTTCCACATCCCGTCGGGCCAGCGATGAGACACGTGAAGGGATGCTGCCATCGTGGGTCCATCGTTTATTTTTTTTTTTTTTTATTTGGTGATTTGCGCTCGACGGTTAGAAGCCCACCCGCGTTGTCGGGGATCCCACCGGGGATCGTAGTCGATTGGATACCGTTGTGGGGGTAAAGGGCGTGATGCACGGGGATCCACTGCAAATAGGTTGAGCAGCGTGTTGGTGGTACTAGGTGTGGGTGGTGATGAGGTGGAAGCGCTTCTCAGGGATGACGGCGTAGGATGACGTCCTGACGTGGTTGGAGTAGTACGGGACGTCGTGGTGGATAGGTCGATGGTGCGGGCCAAGGGTAATGGAGTGGTGGTGGTGATGATGGCTGAAGTAGCCGGTGGTGTGGTCTGGGTTGATACGTGGCGCACTCTTGACGTCTTGGGTGGCCGTGACGTGGTCGTCGAAGTGATGGGGGGTGATGATGATGGAGAACGCGGCGTGTTCAAAAAGGCTAACACGGTCGACAAATCGTAGAATACCCCTGTAAATAGCGTACCCACAAGCACTATGACACACACGAGAGTACCCACTTGTCCTTTTCGAGATTGTAACACTACGGGCAGCCGTGCTCTATCCATGGTACCATCCTCTATACTGAAGCCGGGTGGTACTAGCAGTTCGAATTTATAGGCGTTTCATGTCACGGCCAGACACCCAGGAATTAAAGGAACGAGGCCAGCCTTGCCATTTGACGAAATGATAGGGGATGCCCCGTCGACGTTCCGTTTTCAAAATCTTTTCCACCGTGTAGTAATCTTTCGGTGTTTTCACTATGGGTTGTAATTCTGTCTCGTAAAACGTGCCTTGCAGTTTCTCGCCTTGTAGATCTTCCAGTTCATAGACGTGGGGTTGTCGTGGTTTATGGCGTACGATGACAAAGTGTTCGTCACTCCAGTTGGGTAAATAGCCTTTCTCAAATTGTCCTTTCACTTTACTGATCCGTACCGTATCGCCTCGTTTGTACCGGGGGGCCGTCAAGGGTGGACTGGATGATGATGAGTACAGCGTAGTACGTACTTGATGTTCGTTGCGTTCTGTCACAGCCCGGGGCGCACGTTGGATACTGCGATGATAAGCCCGATTGTAGCCTTGCACCAGTTGAGGTAAGACATCCAGGTAGCGTCGGGTATTCTTGGCTGTAAAATACTTATACATACGCCCTTTGAACGTACGATTGAAACGTTCCACCACCGAAGCTTTCGTCTCGTTGTACGTATGAAAGAAAAATACCTTCTTTTTCTTAAGAAAGGCTTGAAAGGGTCGATTGAGAAATTCTGTCCCTTCATCGGTTTGTAAATAAAGAGGTTTGCGTCCTGTCTTGAAAATCTGCTGGAATGCCCGTATCAAATTCTCGCCTGTTTTGGTACGAACGGACAGGACCCAGGCATATTTCGATAAAATATCAATACACGTCAATAGGTACCGGTATCCATCATTTTGAGGTGCAAATCGACTCATGTCCACCAAATCCGATTGCCATTGCGCGTCAATGCCTCCCACGATGACGCGGTT
>JAVTVY010045690.1:0-21335 GCA_036873755.1 Hanleya hanleyi | reverse complement strand
ATCTGTTAGAATTTTTGCGGTAAATGTATTACGACTAGACTTTGTTTGATGCCTGTGTAAACAGATTATTTAATGAACAAGAAATTTCTTCAAAAAAAGAGAGGAGTTCAAATGGAGAATGTTCAAAATGCTTATTCTGTATAATAAGTATTCTTTGAAGTATTTGTAATAAACTATAAATCGGCATTATTTCTTTCTTAATGGGCAAGGACCTGTATCCCAGTCTCAACGTGTGACACTGTCAACAATGATAGCGGCGAACATACCGCTATCGAGTTGATATTGGGTTCCCAGGTGATAAGCCTTAAATCGAGTGCCTCTAAAAAGCCTACTCCATACTCGATAAGAAGAGAATGAGGACACTAGGCCTGGGGATATTTGATAAGGAGTAATTGAACTCATGCAATTTCATTGGTCTAAGTTATTCTGTTTCCAACGAGTTACATGAAACAGTGTCACTGGTTACGTAACTCTCCGCCTACTATAACTGCCAACACAGAGAAAGGCACAAGAGAAAAACTAATTCTGGCCATGACAATTTTTTTGAGTGTCAATATTGGAATCCATACAAAAAAAATAAAGGGAAGCGATTTTTATGGTTGATATGTAGGAACGGTACGAAAGAAGTACCTTCCCAGCCAGATCGTCATGAGAGTGAAAACAATCTGCCACAGTATAGTCAGTGATGCGTACCGGCAGAACCACATCTCTGTTATACAACCCACCACAATCATTTCTGGTTTCCTTGAAATGTTGACTCCCCTTTGGTCGGAAGGATGTTACTCTTATTTACTAACACGCGCGCGCAAATACGATATGTGAGCAACAGACCAGCGAATAATTTACATTTACGGCAATGTTAACAAACCTGTACATGTACCTGACTGATTCCTTAATTCAATTACACTCAGTTTTCGATATGAAGTAGTTTATTTCAAGAGTAAGCAAGCTGATAAATATAATTTTTGAAAGCGGTCATCCGTTAAAAATTTAAAGCGGTGCGCGCTGATTTTGCCTTTTTCTCTGCCGGCTGTGCTCAGACACGGCAAATAGCTAGCGAGGCATGTTAAAGAGCAGTGATGAACTGAATTAGAACTTGCAACTGAATAGAGCAAATACGACACCATTCTTCCCAACTCTTTGCTTATTCATTGCAATGAAGGCGGCACCTTCTTGCAGAGATTACATTTGAGGGGTTAACGAATCGTGACTATTAAAAAGTAAACACGGTTAGTTGAAAGTGTTTCTGTTTTTTTTTATACAGAATGTGTATTCTTGACCCCGTCAGGCTTTCGATTATGGATGTTCATGTGAAGACATTGAGATATTTGCGGGTTTTGTCCTAGAATCGCCTCAGTAGTAGGTAAAGCGTAAATAGACGTCTATTGACCTCAGAAATTTGCATATGACCTCTGTGACGTCACGCGACAGCCAATCAGAAGCGAGTATTGTGTCACATGGGGTCATGTGTGGTGGTGGGTGGTGGGTTTAAGATGGCGGCTGTGTGGTGGTGGGTGGTGGGTTTAAGATGGCGGCTGTGTGGTGGTGGGTGGTGGGTTTAAGATGGCGGCTGTGTGGTGGTGGGTGGTGGGTTTAAGATGGCGGCTGTGTGGTGGGGGGTGGTGGGTTTAAGATGGCGGCTGTGTGGTGGTGGGTGGTGGGTTTAAGATGGCGGCTGTGTGGTGGTGGGTGGTGGGTTTAAGATGGCGGCTGTGTGGTGGTGGGTGGTGGGTTTAAGATGGCGGCTAAGTAACTTGACCTACTTAATCACGTCACATTGGAGCGGAACTGGGGCGGGGTTTCCCAGGGGGGATTCCCCAGTGGGGGTTTCCCCATGACGATCACGTGATCAAGGCATGACTGACCTGTCTAGGCTATAGTTCCGGGACAAAGGTCAAAAATAGTTCCATGTATACATCCGCTGTGATGCGGTCTGGTAGTGATGTGGTCTGCCTCCGCGGGCAGAAAAGTAGTCCCACGGAATGTACACCGTGCCTGGGGGGTTTCCCCCGGCCGCAGCGCGCTACATAGAACTTATAGTCATAAACTTAATCTATACGTGTTGGACGATTTAATCTATACGTGTTGGACGAGTCTTCACTCACCGTATACACGCAGCTCAATTAAACATAATCTATAGGTGTTGTACCATGTTAATAGGATCAGTCTAGCATCTGTACCACCCTAGGGTCGAGTGTTTATTGTCCCGTGTATCTCCGCAAGAAAGCAACAAACAAAATGGCGGCTCCAGGATGGTGTGGGGATGCCCTTTCCATATCACGGCGTCGACAGTAGCGCCATCTGCACACATTGACGCAAGGGAGACAACTCGTGTGGCCTAAGGATATGGAAATAGCCGTGTTGGAGCTAGGGGAGCCACAAATGGTCCAATGGGATCGAGTCAGGTATCAAAGTAAAGCCTAGGTGAAGGGGCATCTGATGGGATGGGTGTGGGGTTGAAATATCGCCATTCTGCGCATGCGCGGTGGCCCAAGGATATGGAAATAGCCGTTTTGGCATCTAGGGGAGCCACTATTGGTCCAGTGGGGTCATATGAGGTATCAATGTGAAGCATTCGTGAAGGGGCATCTGATGGGCTGGGTGTGGGGTTGAAATATCGGCATTCTGCGCATGCGCGGTGGCCCAAGGATATGGAAATAGCCGTGTTGGAGCCAGGGGAGTTACTACTGGTCCAGTGGGGTCGAGTGAGGTATCAAAGTGAAGCCTATGTGAGGGGGCATCTGACTGGACTAGTGGATTTGAAATAGCGTCATTCTGCGCATGCGCGGTGGCCCAAGGGTATGAAAATATCTGTGTTGGAGCTAGGGGAGTTACTACTGGTCCGATGGGGTCATATGAGGTATCAAAGTGAAGCCTATGTGAAGGGGCATCTCACTGGACTAGTGGGTTGACATAGCGTCATTCTGCGCATGCGCGGTGGCCCAAGGGTATGAAAATAGCCGTGTTGGGAGCTACCGAAGCCAATAATGGTCCGATGGGGTCATATGAGGTATCAAAGTGAAGCATTCGTGAAGGGGCATCTCACTGAACTAGCGGCTTGGGCGTTGTCACCATTCTGCGCATGCGCGGTGGCCCAAGGGTATGGAAATAGCCGTGTTGGCATGTAGGGGAGTTACTCATGGTCCAATGGGGTCGAGTGAGGTATCAAAGTGAAGCTTAGGTGAAGGGGCATCTGACTGGACTAGCGGCTTGGGCGTTGTCACCATTCTGCGCATGCGCGGTGGCCCAAGGGTATGAACATAGACGTTTTGGGCTCGAGCGGGTTTTCTCATGGGTCGATGGGATCGAGTGAGGTATCCATGTGAAGCCTAGGTGTGGGGGTTACACTAGGGTGTCGTATCCATTCTGCTGCGCAGGTCACGTGGGGGTTGTGACGTCACTCCCGGTTTTCACTAAAACTACCTCCAAACCCAGAAGAGTTCCAACGTTCAACCCTCCGGGGTGTTTTCCTGCCCCCGCCCCGGCGCCCCCCGCAGCGCGCGCGGGTTCTCCGGCCGCAGCGCGCGCGCGCGCGTCAATGTAGGGAGAGGTTAAATCGACAACATAGAACTTATAGTCATCAACTTCATCTATGCGTGTTGGACGAGTCTTCACTCACCGTATACACGTACCTCAATGAAATGCCCGCTCCAAACCTAGACCAAAACACGTACTTGGTCTGTGGGCTGATTTCATTGGCTCTCTATTTTACTATAGTGCGCTTGCATTCTAACATTGATGGGTTACATTTTGGCCCCATCCTACACCACTGAATTCAGTTTGACTGAATCTCCACATTGGGCATTTATGCATTATGAATAAAACACACAAGACAGGGTTTTTTGGTGAGATCTCATTTTTTTTATTCAGTGAACAACAACAACGTGAGAACAACCACGTGAAAACTGAAGCCCAGAACAAGGGGCTTGTACATTGAAAGAACTGAAGCCCAGAACAGGGGCTTGTAAACTGAAGCCCAGAACAGGGGGCTTTTAAACTTAAGCCCAGAACAGCGGGCGTGTGTACATTGAAAGAATTCAAGCCCAGAACGGGACTTGTACATTGAAATGATGGGCGGCCCAGTCATAGACGAGTACATCGCGGTCCTCGGCCTTGGGGTACTCGTCAAACATCTGTACGATGGTAGATAAGGGTCTTCCCGGCATCGATGGTACAGGTAAAACAAGCAATATTGTCCGCACACGCTACTGGTCAGGCTTTGCAACGTTTGACTGTTCCAACACCACGTCTCTGTGCCTTGATCCATGAAGTCTGTTAAATCGGGATGGAGGGGTGGCAGGCCGTACGGGTCAAAGTATTCGCCCTGCTGTTCTGTCAAGTACACGGCCACCCAGTGTTCACCGGATCGCTCCATCGGGTCCGTGTTGAGAACGTAAGCAGCAGGATACACACGGTCTAATGGGAACACATCTCGGGCGAACACCCCTTGAAACATCATACGTGTCTCTGGGTCATTCTTCAGCACGGTGGTTATCTGCTCTGTATCCATGTTAGGTGGAGAAGTCACACAGCACGTTGCGCGCCTTGTCCACTTGAATGATGTTGTCAAACTCGGCGTAGCAGATCGCATTGACGGTGCTCCGGAGGGCTCGTTGAAAGTGGATTTCCAACCGTAAATTGCCTTGCTTGGCCAGGGCCAGCTGATGGTCGTTCTCTAAGGTGGGGGTCAAATCGAAACAGAACAACGTGTATCCGTTCCCGTAGTCCTCCCGACTGATGAAATTCCCTTCGTCCTGGTTGATTTGACCGGTGGCTGTAAACAGGCTCTGATAGGCTCGAATGAAATTCGCGCGCCCAAAGTTCGGGGTTAAGGCCGTGGCTGGCACCTGTTGTCCATCCACATGCAGGGCCACAAAATTGATGCCGAAATGTTTAAAGTCAAACGGATTCTCTGGGTAGGCTCCACTGAAACTGGTATTTTCCACACAGGCCAGGATCAATCGCTTGGGTAGTTCCCCCAGGAACAGGTTGTCTTTGTTGGCGCTCATATTTCCAGCAGACACAGAGAACACTTTGGTTTGCACACGTCGGATAGGGTACTGGGCTGGTTTTGTTTCCAAGGCTTTCATGTGTCCCAATTGAACGGCTGGATTCGGTTTCACTTTTCGGACATACAGGACTGCGTCTTCGATGACAATCTTATAGTCAGCTACATGCGCCTCTACGTTAGTGGCCATCAAGGCGAAGGTCGGAGGCGCCCGTATCAGTCGGATTTTGATGGGAACCTTGTTCAAGAGGTATCGGTCTTGCATGAACATGTCTGCGTGCAGTCGACCGATCATATCCACCGAGACGCCGTTCGCGGTCAAAGCCTTCCGTTGGCTATATCCCGTATTGTCGTTCTCTGCGCCCATGTGCTCGGCTTTGTCCTGGTAGAATAAAGCGGCTGTCAGTTGAGATTTTTTAGCCTCTCGCCCATGCGACAACAGCGTCTCGATGTAGGCTCGATAGGGGTACGTGTTGGTCGAGTCACTGATGAGTTTGTCGCTGAGAAATATATCCACCTGTTGAAACATCGAGTGCAGCCAGAGATTCGTCGGGCCCACCGTTGCTTGGTCGACGATTCTGGTGCCATCTCCACTGACGATCTTGGCTTTCACATACAAGTAGGTATGGGCTAAATCCACATAGGTCGTATCCGCATTACTGATGGTGAACTCGATGGGTCCTGTTGCGTTGATGCTGGACAGCGGGAGATGCTCCACCCATAATCCTTGTTCGGCACTGGTCTGTGTGGGCGGCACGGTCCACAAATCAAATTCACTGTTGGTGGAGGGGCAGGACTCGGCGTGGATCAAGGACATGTTTTAAGAAAAGATATCCTGGGTCTTCGATGTGCGTCGTCGCTGGGTCGGTCGTCGACTGGTGCGTGGTCTCGGTGGGGCAGCTCTTTTATTCCCTACGGTGCGTTGTGCTTTGGCCACCAAGACGCCTCCCGCTTCTTTGGCCCGCCGTTTCAAGGCTTCTTTGGGTGCCGTACCCCCCAAGACATCACCGGCCACTTGCAGTCCACTGCGTACCGCTTGTTTGCCGATTGCTTTCACCCCACGCGTCACCAAGGGCAGGAACGTTTTGACGATGCTGCCGAGTATGTTCCCCAGTCCATGTCCACGTTGCATGCGTGCACCACTAAACACCGGAAAGCCACCCCCGGCCTGTTGGGCATAATAGTCCATATAGCTGCGTGCATCGCACTCGTAAGGCACCTTCATTATACAAAGTGGGGAGCACGTGCTTGTCGAAAATGAAGTGTCACCACCACTTTCCCGCGTTCGAATGCCACCGGTCGTCCCGTGTCATCTCTTATATCCACCGTGATCGTGTTGATGTGGGTTTGTCGTACAGGCAGGAAGAGCATGTGGGTGAAACTGGGTGACTTGATCTCCATACAACTTTTTAATGGGCACCACCCGTAACAGAGGTGTGTTGATATCACCCACGATGTGGTTGTCCACCACGTCCGAGTAGACGTAGAGTCCGTACATACCCGACTTCATATCCATCGGGATCTCGCCTTGGTGGGCGGTGGGACCAGCGAACGTCCGTAGATCGAAACCCAGCATTTGCTGTAGGATAGGACTCAGTACGACACTCGCGTTGGCGGTGACGATAAGCTCTGCCTTGTCGTTGTGTGCGTTGTAATCGAAGTTCACGTGATTCTTGAAGGGATAGGCTTTGATGGGTTTTGAAGTATTTGTGACCTCCCGTAGAGCCTTATAATGCAACAGTCTTGACAGCCCACCCATGAACTCCTTGGGAGTATCGTATTGGCCTTCGGGGAGAGTGAGTCGGGTGTCTTTTCCTTCGTAGGTCACCTCGTACCACACTTCATTGGCTCGCACGTTGTACCACGAGTAAGGGTACTGAATATCCACCAGTCCACATTCCCACCGGCCAAGTAAATGCAACGGTTGTGGTAATTGAGTCACATACTTGGCCACGGTGTTGTCAGGAAACACATCCAGCGAACTGTTACTGGGTAGGGTGAGGTAAAACATGGCGACTGAGCTGTCCTGCTGCTGCACCGGGTTTTAATAGGTGTTCCAGACCTTGGGTGGTTGTGTCCGGCGTCGTGTTCGTCGCGTTGACTTGCTACGTGTCACGGCTCTGGAGATGTGCGGTGTCCTGATCAAGGGTGGTTTTTTAAAGGTCTGAAAAGAAGGTGCCCGTTGTGGTGGTGGAGTTTTGGGGGTGACTCCGGTTCCCAGTCGGATTCCCAAGGTTGTGGAATCTGTCGTGGTGCACGACTCGGCGATTGCTGGGTTTGCTGCATAAAGGCCCAGCGGTGGGGTTCCCCACCAATTCCTGTGGTACATGCATGTCTTTCAAGCCTTGAGCGAAGACCTCCCATCCTCGAGGATCCGTGTGCGATCTGCGTTTACGCATCAGGTCATTCACTAAATCCGTCATGTGGGTGCCGGGGACCACCTGATTCTGTACCAGGAGTTCGCCTTTATCATTTCAAGTCATGTTAGGATTCTGTTTCATCCGTTGTAATACCAGGCCAGCTTGTTTCTTGAACGAGGCAGGTACACTCTTCAGCACTTCGTCTTCCACCCACTGTGGGGCTGTGGGTGGTACCCCTGGTAATGGCGGCTGTTGGAGCGGTGCTGAGGTCGGCGGTGTGTCACGTGGTGGTGGTGGTGGTGGTGGGGTAGAGAGGGTTTTGTATTGGTCCATGAACGTCATGTACCGTTGAAGCGTCTCATTGTACCGTTGTACTTTCTCACTGTCGCTTAACCCCGGTCTCTGTAAGATCTGTTGCATCTCTCCATCGAGGGTGTTTATGGTCTTCACCGTAGGTGGCACAGGGTAGGGCGATTGGAGGTTTTGAAGCAACCGAGGTTCGACGAGGACCATTTTTTTCGTGTGGTTCATTGTCGGCCGAAGAGTCCACCCAATACTGGACCCAACACGGAAGCGGCCAACGGTGCTAAGATGGCCCCGAGAAAGCCGCCTTTCTGTAACACCTTTTTCTTTTGTGGGACCCGCTTCTGGACTAGGGTTCGGAGACCTGTCTTATGCTTGGCCAACTTGGTCTTCTGAGCCGGAGTCAGTGGTACGTTGCCTTTTAACAGGTTGTACCCGATCTCGCACAGACAGCGTACAAGGTCAGGGTCCGCACCGCGTACAATGGTTCGGACCAACTCGGGTGGGGCCGTCTTCAATACACGGAGCGTGGGAGCGTGCTTCCGTACTCGCGCAGACATCATGTACAACTAATGCCAGAACCCACAACTCTACCCTTTTTATCCACCTCAGAGACAAAAAATCAACCCTGCTGTGGTATTCATTCTTTTTTATTATCCCCATCATCAAAACACACACACACCCCAGCTGGGGGAGCCACTGTAGGTGTGTTTACATTATTTTTGCATGTACACGTGGTGAGTGTCTCCGGGAAAGATGCCGGTCCGTAGTCGAAGGTGGTCGGGGGTGGTTTGCTTCAGGTCGAAGAGCATATACCCGTGCTGAGGGGTTGTGGCATCTTTAAAGGCTTCCAATGCAAACGGTGTGCGGCCGGGATACATCTGTCTCGCCAGGTGCAGCAGTTGAGTGGTATCTCTCGGGTTTTTGAAGACCACCAGGTAGTGGGCATTTAAGCTGATGTTCCGATGTTCTTTGTTTTTACTGAACAGATTCTGCACAATGTAGATGATGCTGAGCCGTCGATGGTGGCTGCCTTTGGTAAAGAGTTGGGTGACCCTCGCATCCGTCTCCGCCATGAGATCATCCAGAACCACCAAGGTGTCGGGTTCCAAATCGGCCAGGTTAGGTAGGCCTTCCACGAACGTGATGTGGGGCATTGCTGCATACGCTGCCTGCCATTCTCCGTAACACCACACGACTCAGGCAATGGGTGGAGTGATCATGCTGTCGGCGTGTTGAAGGAGCTTCCGGACGAAGTGCGTTTTGCCGGAGCCCGTCGGTCCTGCGATGACGCAGGTGAAGGGATGCTGCCACCGAGGGTCCATGGTTCGACGTGTATCCGTTGTCGTGGTAACCCGCTCTTGTAAATTTGGTACGAGTGAACTGGAGTGGTGGTGGGTACAACGTCGGTTGTCGTTGTCTGTTCACTGCGAGTTATGATGATGGTGGTGATGGGTACAACGTGGGTCGTCGTCGTTGTCGGTTCACTGTGAGGGATGAAATCCGGTGGGTCTTCAGACGTAGTGGATGTACTTGGTGTAAGTGTGGAGCTTGCACTCGTTGTGGCTTGTACACGGGGTGTGGAGGTGGTGGTGACTGGGCTCGATACGACTGGTGCTCTCTGTAGACCGGTTTCACTGATGGCTGGTGTTCTCAGTTGGTTAAGTAACGTGCTGACATAGGCTACGTCGTAAAACACACCTCCGTACAACACACTCAGCAGGGTTAGCACTAGTACACCAAAGCCTACTTGCACTTTGCGCGTTTTGGAAGACGCTGTGTTCAGAGACGGTTGCACCGTGTTCATGGTTGGACGTGGAATGAAGGAGGACGGTAGTGGTGTCTGGCTTTATAGCCGTTTCACCTGGTTGGCCGCGACCCAGGAATTGAAAGAACTGGGCCAGCCTTGCCATTTGACGAAATGAAACAGTTTGCCACGTCGGCGTTCCGTTTTCAAAATCTGCTCCACCGTGTAGTAGTCTTGCTGTGTTTTTACGACAGGCTGTAATTCCGGCTCGTAAAACGTGCCTAGCAGCGGTTCCCCTTGAAGATCTTCCAGTTCATAGACTCGCCGCTGTCAGGGTAGGCGCCGTTTAATCAGGAAGTGCTCATCGCTCCAGTTGGGCAAGTAACTTTTCTCGAACTGGCCCTTGACTTTACTGATCCGTACAGGGTCCCCGACCTTGTACACCGCCTTCGTCGTTCGCTGCGATGGCCTGGGGTACAACACACGTCGGACTTGGGCTTCATTGCGTTGGGTGACGGTAATGGGCGCTCTCTCTATACTCCGGTGATAGGCTCGATTGTAACCCCTCACCAGTTTCAGGAGAACATCGATGTACCGCCTTGTATTCTTATAGGTGAAATATTTATACATGCGGCCTTTGAATGTCCTGTTGAACCTTTCCACCACGGAAGCCTTGGTCTCGTTGTACGTATGGAAGAAAAACACCTTCTGGGCTTTCAGAAACTGTTGGAACGGTCTGTTGAGGAATTCCGTGCCTTCGTCGGTTTGCAAATACAAAGTTTGCGCCCGGTCTTGAAGATGTCTTTGAACGCCGCTATGAGATTCGCCCCCGTTTTCGTCCGGATAGGTACCACCCACGCATACTTCGATAGGATATCGATGCACGTCAAGATATATCGATTCCCATCGTTGTGTTTGGCAAAGGCACTCATATCGACCAAATCCGCTTGCCACTGGGCATCTATTCCTCCCACGATGACCCGGTTCCGTAGAAAATGGCGACGGACAGCTCGATGTAAGGTATAGGTGTCTTGTTTTCTTAACCAATCTCAGACTTGGGCACGTTGTATCCCCTGGGGTTTGGCCGCTCGATAGAGAGCCGACAAGGCACTATAGGCCGCCGGACTGTCAGGACTGTAGTATAAGTTATCCAACACCTTCTCCCAGCGCTTCATGGTGACAAATGATGATGGACCCTGGCTCTATCGTTTATTTATAACGGGTATATCTTGGGCCGGAGTTTCTTTCTCATTTTCTTCTTGGGCTTCCACAGTGGCCATGGTAAATGACCAGTCCAACTCGTCTGATGATCGCTTGATAAGCACTTCACCCACGTCTACCACGGCATCTTCCAATTCAGACCATAGATCAGGGTGAAGGGTAAAATGCACTGTACCTCCATCTAGCCGAGCCAATTGAGCAAAGAAAGGGCCGCGTCGGATGTACACATCGTGACACAAGTGGATGAGATCGTCGTCCAGTTCACCAGACAACACCCGTTTGAATTTGGTCCAGCCCTCTCGGGACAGACGAATGTGAGCCGGGCACGGTTGTGTAGGGTCCGTGTCTCCCACCACCTCCTCCATGATATCGACCGTATCCGCATACACGTGCAGGAAAACCTCGGGGGTCAAGCTGAAATACGCCAGTACTATATGCTCCGTCATGGTCAGTACGTGAATGGTACCAGATTTGACTGTCTCTCGTATTTATAGGGAGAACCCCGTGAGATCAAAGGATCAGGTGGTCATGTCATTGGGCTGACTGAGTCTAGCCGGGTAATCAATGGCATCGTCGTCGTCGGGTTCATGTAGTTGTTCATGGGGTTCAGCCAGCGCGTCCTCAATAGCACGAGCCCACCCCAACTGGTGTGATGATCGCTCGTCCGGTGTAAACTGCTGGTCCACAATAGGCACCACTTTCTCCAAGGCTGACCACAGATCAGGGTCTAGGGTGAAGCCTCGCGTAGGGTCTTGGTAGCGGCCCAGGCGTAGGAAGAGGGAGGTACGGTATACGTAGATGGCATTGTCTATGTGGATGAGGTTTCCGTCGAGCTCGCCGCTCAACACCCGTTTAAATTTGGTCCAGCCGTCACGAGGTAGCGTCACCGTATTCGATAAGGTCTCAGCGGGCGCCCAGCAAATATCTCCACGATCTTCCACCAGGGTGACTTTATCTTCATAGACGTGTAACCCCACCCGGGGTGTAAGGGGCAGAATGGCTCGTAGGTCGGATGACATGCTTGGTCCAAATGTCGAACGGTGAATGACACACACTCTGTCTGACCCTCGTATTTATAGTGTCAATACCACAGCGCCAGGGTCAATAGGGCACAGACTAGTATGAGGCCAACCAGCCGGCGCTGGTTCCGGCGTGAGCGCTCCTGGTCCATAGCGCGAGCATCAAGGATGGCTGTCATAGTCCAGTAGTGGTGTGTGATGGCACGCCTCTCCATCGAGTGCACTCTGTGGAGGACCGCTTCTGTGAACTCGTTCAGGATCTGGCGTCGTCCCTCGTTGTCGTCGCCATCTGCAAACATGGACCGGACCACTGCTCGGTAACCCGTGAATGAATTCACCGCGGTGGCATGCTGTAAAATGCGAGTCGCATGGGGCTGGATCTCCGCCATGGCTCTGCAACCGTAGAAATGAAAGTGTGGGATCCAGAGAGACGTGTTTTATAGACCAGATGTAGCTCTACGGGTGTAGTCCGTGATACGTACTATTCTGATGGGTTAGTCCAAAAAAGGGAGCAACAAGAACAACAACACAGATTACATTTTTATTATGCGTGAACATCATAGGTATGCATGTACTGACCTGTCTGTGTGGGTTTCCCACAATGGCGTTCACCTTCGTGTCTTTTCGGGTACGTCCGTTCCGGAAGTGACGTCACACACTTGCGCAGACCCACCACACCACGTGAACGCCATTGTAGAGAAAAAAAACCCAGTACATGACAGACACAGACAAGTCTAGACATGGCCAGAGGTCACGCCACATTCACCCCAACCGGAAGTGACGTCACACACTTGTTCATTGGACCATTAGTGGCGCCCCTAGCTCCAAAACGTCTAGCGGGACCCATACAGGGTCCAGTTTTCGACACTAGGTGACCACATCCCGACGAAATGGCCAGTTTTCGACACCGGATGTGCCGCCATCTTGAACACACGTGCCGCCATCTTGGATATGTCCCATAATGCACCGGGTCAAAATACTCGCTTCTGATTGGCTGAAAGCTCTGTGACGGATTTGAAATACTCGCTTCTGATTGGCCGAGAGCTCCGCATTGCTGTCTGCGCATGATATTCCTACCGTACATCCAACCCAACAGATGCCCCTTCACGAATGCTTCACTTTGATACCTCACTCGACCCCATCGGACCGTTAGGGGTTCCCCTAGCTCCAACACGGCTATGTTCATACCCTTGGGCCACCACGCATGCGCAGAATGCCGATATTTCAACCCCACACCCAGCCCATCAGATGCCCCTTCACGAATGCTTCACTTTGATACCTGACTCGACCCCATCGGACCCTTAGTGGCTTCCCTAGATGCCAAAACGTCTATTTTCATACCCTTGGGCCACCGCGCATGCGCAGAATGCCGATATTTCAACACCACACCCAGCCCATCAGATGCCCCTTCACGAATGCTTCACATTGATACCTCATATGACCCCACTGGACCAATAGTGGCTCCCCTAGATGCCAAAACGGCTATTTCCATATCCTTGGGCCACCGCGCATGCGCAGAATGCCGATATTTTAACCCCACACCCAGCCCATCAGATGCCCCTTCACGAATGCTTCACATTGATACCTCATATGACCCCATTGGACCATGAGTAACTCCCCTACATGCCAACACGGCTATTTCCATACCCTTGGGCCACCGCGCATGCGCAGAATGGTGACAACGCCCAAGTCTCTAGTCCAGTGAGATGCCCCTTCACGAATGCTTCACTTTGATACCTCATATGACCCCATCGGACCATTATTGGCTTCGCTAGCTCCCAACACGGCTATTTTCATACCCTTGGGCCACCGCGCATGCGCAGAATGACGCTATGTCAACTCACTAGTCTAGTGAGATGCCCCTTCACATAGGCTTCACTTTGATACCTCATATGACCCCATCGGACCATTATTGGCTTCGCTAGCTCCCAACACGGCTATTTTCATACCCTTGGGCCACCGCGCATGCGCAGAATGACGCTATGTCAACCCACTAGTCCAGTGAGATGCCCCTTCACATAGGCTTCACTTTGATACCTCATATGACCCCATCGGACCAGTAGTAACTCCCCTAGCTCCAACACAGATATTTTCATACCCTTGGGCCACCGCGCATGCGCAGAATGACGCTATTTCAAATCCACTAGTCCAGTCAGATGCCCCCTCACATAGGCTTCACTTTGATACCTCACTCGACCCCACTGGACCAGTAGTAACTCCCCTGGCTCCAACACGGCTATTTCCATATCCTTGGGCCACCGCGCATGCGCAGAATGCCGATATTTCAACCCCACACCCAGCCCATCAGATGCCCCTTCACGAATGCTTCACATTGATACCTCATATGACCCCACTGGACCAATAGTGGCTCCCCTAGATGCCAAAACGGCTATTTCCATATCCTTGGGCCACCGCGCATGCGCAGAATGGCGATATTTCAACCCCACACCCATCCCATCAGATGCCCCTTCACCTAGGCTTTACTTTGATACCTGACTCGATCCCATTGGACCATTTGTGGCTCCCCTAGCTCCAACACGGCTATTTCCATATCCTTAGGCCACACGAGTTGTCTCCCTTGCGTCAATGTGTGCAGATGGCGCTACTGTCGACGCCGTGATATGGAAAGGGCATCCCCACACCATCCTGGAGCCGCCATTTTGTTTGTTGTTTTCTTGCGGAGATACACGGGACAATAAACACTCGTCCCTAGGGTGGTACAGATGCTAGACTGATCCTATTAACATGGTACAACACCTATAGATTATGTTTAATTGAGCTGCGTGTATACGGTGAGTGAAGACTCGTCCAACACGTATAGATTAAGTTTATGACTATAAGTTCTATGTAGCGCGCTGCGGCCGGGGGAAACCCCCCAGGCACGGTGTACATTCCGTGGGACTACTTTTCTGCCCGCGGAGGCAGACCACATCACCACCAGACCGCATCACAGCGGATGTATACATGGAACTATTTTCGACCTTTGTCCCGGAACTATAGCCTAGACAGGTCAGTCATGCCGCCATCTTAAACCCACCACCACAATCCGCCGCCATCTTAAACCCACCACCCACCACCACAATCCGCCGCCATCTTAAACCCACTATGACCTCATCCCCGCGGAGGAATACACAGGTCAAAGGTTAACCGAACTATAGTCGTCCATACTTGGCACACAGCCAAGGATGATGTCAAGCCGCCATCTTAAACCCAATTCCGCCATCTTAAACCCACCACCCACCACCACAAGCCGCCATCTTAAACCCACCACCCACCACCACAAGCCGCCATCATAAACCCACCACCCACCACCACCACAAGCCGCCATCTTAAACCCACCACCCACCACCACAAGCCGCCATCTTAAACCCACCACCCACCACCACACATGACCCCATGTGACACAATACTCGCTTCTGATTGGCTGTCGCGTGACGTCACAGAGGTCATATGCAAATTTCTGAGGTCAATAGACGTCTATTTACGCTTTACCTACTACTACTCGCCTCATCCCATGTTGAGTAAGAAACACTATTACCGTGAAAAGGTTAATTAAAGGCCAACCTTCAACATGTCGATCGACCCTGCCTTCGGTTACTTATCGAGGGCGAAAAAACGCCCTGGCATTCTCCACACAGTTTCTGACTACACCAAGTCACATGAAGCCATCGACGAAAGTTAAAAGTTTTAACGAGATTATCAGAACCGTTTTGTGTCGCAACAAGCTGAACTGGTCAAATGCGGCGCATTTGTGGTATTCTGCAGACAACAGAACAGAAAAAATGGGTGAACTATTGAATAACTCACATCGCAACAACAGCACTACATCAAAGCTGTGACAACAGCACTAATACATCAGCAATGTTTGTTTTCGGAATCACGCACATTCACCATCTGAAAAATTAAATATCTCAATATTTTGATAACAACTTTTTGACTATGAGATCTAAGTGTTGTGAAATGACGTTTATATACAGGGCGATATATTAAGTGATTGATGACAGGGGTGTATAATTTAGCATAATGGGAGACACCTATGGTTGGCCGTCCCTGCCACGGGTCGTCATTTTATACCATGGTATAAAATAATTATAGGATGCCTGCAAATATTTTGTACCATAGAATAAAATCGACAAGCCTGCCATAATTCGTATTTATAGGGTGCCTATAATTATTTTGGACCATGGTATAATATCGCCAAGTCTCTGCCATAATTCGTATTTATAGGATGCCTATAATTATTTTGTACCATGGTATAAAATCGCAAAGCTTGCCATAATTCGTATTTATAGGGTGTCTATAATTATTTTGCACCAGGGTATAAAATCGCCGAGCCTGCCATAATTCGTATTTATGGGATGCCTATAATTATTTTGTACCATGGTATAATATCGCAAAGCTTGCCATAATTCGTATTTATATGGTGTCTATAATTATTTTGCACCAGGGTATAAAATCGCCAAGCCTGTCATAATTCGTACTTATAGGATGCCTATAGTTTAAAATCGCCAAGCCTGCCATAATTCGTATAAGATGCCTATTTTTATTTTATAGCATGGTATCGCCAAGTCTGTCACAATTCATATTTATAGGATGCCTGTAAATAATATATACCATGGTACAAATTAATTTAGCCGTAAGTCGTAAATAACTCGATGTCTCGTCAAGAAAATCCTCGTTTTTTGGAAATAAAAAGGAACCTTAGGTATAACGAAAATATATAGGGGAGCACTTTCTGCCCCTTTCCATTCTGCGGTACACCCCAAATCGCACAGGCAAGATAGCGTCACCGCTTTAGGACGGGCGTTGGGCACGCCTCACTCACACATTCACGTCTAACTCACTCATTCACTCACTCACCCATTAGTTCACTCATTGACTCAGTCAATCATTCTGTGCTCCAGGAAAGGTAACTCTGTCAGACTAAAGGGATCCATCATGCCGAACCCACCCCACCAGCAGGCCAGGAGTTCAGGAGTCTCGTGTCTTCTCTGGATACACTTCAGAGTCTACATGCATCTCTAATGTCCCCTATGGGTTACTGTATAGGAGTGAAGAATTGATGCCGCGAGTGCCCACCCGAGCAACTCTGCACTTTCCCTACTACTGAAGACGTTACAGGTGTCACATCACTCGAGTCGCATTCTTTCTCGCATTTTAGGGACGGAGGGTTCCTAGATTGCACACACACCCCTGCGTAGTGCCAAAATGCCATATTTCTGTCCTACACCACGACTGCACATGCGCACCATGACGTCGTTTCCAGTCTAAACCACCACAAGCATAGTTTACTTGCTAAGAGCTTCAGACAAAACCCCGTGAGTGAGTGAGTGAGTGAGGTGTCCTAGGGAAGCCAGACTGGGATTGATATGCGTCTGCGCACTCGGGGAGTAGTAGAGAAAGGGGAATTTATAAGTGCAAATGAGCGCGTTTGGAGATGGGGCCATGTTCTCTCTGGTTACCTGGTAGAGTTATCTCAGCGTATGTATGCAGGTGTGTGTGGAGGAGAAGCAGTAGGAGGAGGAGGAGGGGGAAGAGGAGGAGGAAAGGGGGCAAGAGGAGGAGGAAAGGGAGTGAGTGAGTGAGTGAGTGAGTGAGTGAGTGAGTGAGAGCGAGGCAGAACATCTTATCGGGTGGAGCCAGCCTGGTGGCATTGCGCATGCGCACCGAGGAGTGGTAGATAAAGGGGAGTTTCGGAGGTGCTGACAAGGTCCCAGGTACTTCAGAGTTACAAGCACAGCAATACTTGCAGCGAGAAAAAAGGAACCCCACGTAAAGCCTGGACGCCTATCTTAACGCTTTAACGCCTTATGTTAACGCTTTAACGCAACGCCTTATGTTAACGCCTGAACGCCCTAGTATACCGTCTTGAAGCCATGATCAACTCGTTCACAAGTTTTCCAATAGTTTATTCTCCCCAATGTTACATACTACCCAAGATGGGGGAGCCGCATTGGCTATGTTTACAATTCAAGTATGCTCTTGTCTAATCAGAAGCTATTTGACGCTGCATCTCTCATATTCGTTCTTGCCCGTTAGATGTATTTTCGACTGCTCTTTTCCAATCAGTAGCCACCATCTTGTGTTGCGTCAACCTTAGGCCATGGTCGCCCCGATCCGGGCAGGTCAGGCTACCGTAACGGCAACATGACCTGCAACCGATCCTTGCGCGTTTTGATCGCATTTTGCGGGGCCTCTGGGTGGGTGATAGCCTCATATCGTCATCCAAGTGACGCTTGGTCTTCATGATGGACCTGTACGTGGGGTCGCCTTTCATTCCAAGCGGTAGCAGACTATGCTGTTATAGATCGCCATGGCTGTCGGGTGTGCGTTCGCACTCAGAGCAAGTATGAGCCATGTTGACGGTTGAACGTCGACTGTGCACGTTTTTGATATACGCTTGCTTTTATCGACAGTAACGCCGGCCAACGCGCAGCTTAACGCTTCAACGCCCTGGTGAAATAGCCCAAAGCTCTAATGGGTCGTGATTTTCCATGGAATAGACACTAATTCATCGAAATGCAGTGACGCCCGTCAATTACAAGCGTCTAGTCCGTCATCCATAATTCAGCCGTCGTCCATTAGAGAATATCCGCGTCCATAATCCAAAGACCTATTCCATATTCCATATAACAGTACTAGCACCAAATTTAAAAAGACAATCATAGTATACATAAACATAGGCTTGTTTCCTGCAAGAGAGAAGGGGTCAACAGTTTTCAATGATGCCGGCAAGACATCATGATGTTCCAAAAATATCAAATCCGTATCGCTGATCAGTATTTTTAATCCATAATTCGTTGTAAAGTCGTCATCTAAAGAATGATGTATCTCAGTCACGCTTTGATTGTGACTGTTCATATGAGTACCATGAGGATCTTGAAGTACATGGTTCATACGGCCCCTAGCCCCGGGTTAAGCGGAATTAGACACAAGTTACGAAACGTAGCGCCATAGATCTTGCACGCTACGTTCGTATTTTTTATCAGCATGCGATATGTATCGCCAAATTTGAGAAACTTTGAGTGGAGGCGTTTGGTGGAATAGCCCTGTTTTATAAGTTTCTGTGACAATGTTTTGTGACGTTGATTAAAATCGTCACATTTAACACAGGATCTAGCAAATGCTACTAGGCGAGATATGTATACGCTATATGCAGGTCCCACTGGAATATTACTGTCCAGAAAGGGATAGTTTACGATGTCGAAATTGTAATCATCTCTTTTGTCATAAAGTCGACGAGAGAGAATGCCCGCTTCATTTTTATAGAGATATAGATATAAATATGATGTGCCTGTAGGGCTGTCTGTAGTTTCCTTCAAATCCAGTGAAGGTGGATATATATCCTTCACTGCGTCATTTATATAGCGATTATCCACAGCGAGAATATCATCTATATAGCGTTTGGTGAATGAGAAGGAACGGGCTTTGAATGGATCGGTTTTTGAAAGCGCCTGCATATAGTCATATTCATAAAAGAACAGATACAGGTCAGCCAACAGGGGTGCACAATTAGTACCCATTGGAATACCTATATGCTGCTGATGTATTGTGTTGCCAAATTTCACATAAATATTTTTAATGCCCGTCGTTACGGCTAAATGCCCATCACAACGTCTTAACGTCCTATCCTAACACCTTAACGCCTTATCGTGACGCCTTTACGAATTGTCAACCGCACATATTTTGACGACTGGCCCCCGACCCTTGATGAAAGTGAATCACCGGACATCACCGAAAGTGACGTCATCGCTGGCATGCGCACGCGTCTGATGATACACCAGATACCCTATGCCCCACGGGCAACAGCGTGAACCACCAAGCGCGTGCGCATGCGTGAGATGACGTCACTTCCTCTGGTGATGTCTGTTGACGACGTACTTTCATCAAGGGTCAAGAGCCAGTGGTCAAAATATGTGCGTGTGATTGGATGGTTGACAATGCGTTAAGGCGTTACGATAGAGCGTTAAGGCGTTAATTATAAGGTAGGGCGTTAAGGCATTAACATAGGGCGTTAAAGTGTCGAGACGGGCGTGAAGGAGTTGAGACGCGTGTATCTGCATTCGGATGAATTAGTGTCCATTTCATGGAATATCTAGACCCATCAGAGCTTCTGAGCTATTTCTCAGTTCGCTGAAGCGTTAAGCCGGGGGTTGACGAGCATTACTGTCCACAAAAGCAAGCGTATCCCAACAAAGTGCACAGTCAACCTTCCACCGTCAACATGGCTCAAACTTGTTCTGAGTGCGAACGCACGTTCACCAGACACTACGACATGATGCGACACCAGAAGAATATACATGGGATTGCGGACACCGAGGCACAAGAAACCGATGCACATGCTGAGAATACACCAGCTGATTCGGAGAGTCCACTGACTTATACCGACACTGAGACTGCTGAGAGTCTATCTACTGATACGCAGAGCTTGACCTCAGATAGCCAGGCAACGTCCCAAGGAAGCCTGAGTGAGGAAGAACCTATCCTTTGGGATCGTATTATGCATGAGGATATTACTACTCATGGAGAGGCGATCGAGGAAGCCGGACAGGATAACTTACAACAGGGGTACATCAACATGCGCCCCTGTATCAGAAAAACTGCCATGGCGATCTATGAACAGCCTGCTACCGCTTGAAATGAAAGGCGACCCCACGTACAGGTCCATCATAATGACCAAGCGTCACTTGGAAGCGGATATCGGGCTACTACCCACCAAAGCCCTGCAAAATGCGATCAAAATGTGCAAGCAGCTGTTCCAGGACATGTTGCCATTACGGTATTCTGACCTGCCCGACGACGATTACAACGAACGGATGACCGAAGATTGTCGCAACACCAAATGGCGGCTTCTGATTGGACAAGAGCAGCCGAGAACACATCTAACGGGCAAGAACTAATATGACAGATGCAGCGCCAAATGGCGACTTCTGATTGAACAAGAGCATGCTCGAATTGTAAACATACCCAACGCGGCTTCTTCAGCTTTGGTATGATGTAACATTGGGGAGAATAAACTATATGAAAACTTGTGAAGTTGATCCTTCTTTCTATCATATGCCTGCATCATGGCGTCAAGGTGTTATGCAAGGGCGTTAAGGCGTTGCCTGGGATTACCTTTCTCTCGCTACGGGTATTGCCATGCATATAACCTTGAAATGCCTAGAGCATAGGGTGCAGTCCACACTTGCCACGGTTTCGCACAAAGTAGTCCCTCCCTAATTTCATAATAAGGAAGGTCGCCCGTTTTTGACATCATGATAATTCTTCTTCCCTTTTTACTAACTGATATGTATAATACCATTCAGTTGGACGTAACCATTCCTCCAAAGGGGCATATAACATTTGCTGGCTGACCGGGCCTACACGCCACTACAGAGGTAATCTTGCCGGAAAGCATAGTTGGCAGGTCAAAATCCGCACTTTTTCGGGGCGTGAAAATGATGATTCCTTTATGGTGATAAATTTTCACAAAAAAACGAGTAGGTAGACCCCTGTTTTTTTCTGGGTTTTTTTTGCCATTTGAAATCGCCCGTGGGACGGGGAACAATTTCACATGCATAAAAAGAAAATCGTTTCATACGTTTTCTCTGGGTGGGGGGTTGAAATTGACACATTTTACCGAGGTTTCCAGAAAGGCTGAAGAGGTTTAAAGAGGATTACGCGTCTTTCCTTTT